>BMAV01022886.1:56957-117636 GCA_019973955.1 Trichonephila inaurata madagascariensis
TCTCCTAACTACCACACCACACCAACGGGAGGACGTTTCAGCTCTCGACAGATTTAACGTGCATCGCTGCCCTACACGGCGGGTCTTTAGTGGTATTGGGCTCGAACTCGTGACAAGGTTTGCCACGGTCCGATACCTATACCACTCGGCTACCGCGGCCAACTCGTAATTGAACCTCTCGGTCAAGTGACGAGGACACACTTCTCTCTCCAAACTGCTGGACTATAACCACGGGATTACTAGTTTTGCATCTTTCTCGCTCTTAAAGAGGTTTATTTTCCTCGGAAGACCTATAGTTTCTAAAAAACACTTTAGAAATAATATAATATATATATTTATGTATTAATATATGTTTCATATCATTATAATTTTTCTTTCATTCACTATAGATTTTCTCTTTTAAAGATACCAGAGATTGTATTTCATTGTTAGAATATACGTGAGTAGCACATATTTGCTAATTTAAGGCGTATGCCGATAAAATCACTGGTCTGGCTGCCCATTATAAAGCATCCCATTATATTCATCTCCAATCTATGACATCATGCCAAGGAAGGACTAAGATCCATGGCAGATTTAACGTGCATCACGGTGAGTCTTCAGTGACACTAGGGCTTGAACTCAATACACCTTGGCCATGAACTCGTCTCTATAACCTTTAGGCTACTACTACTGCTCATGGAGTATGGATTCGAGTACTACTGTCTAAAATTATTACAAGGTTAGTCACACAGTAATTAAAATCTTAGTTTACAAAGGGGGCCGTGGTAACCTAGTGCTCCAAGCATTGGATCGTGGCTGACGTGTCATGAGTTCGAGCCCAGTACCACTAAAGATTCGCCATATAGGGGAGCGCTACACGTTAAATCTGTCGAGAGCTCAAACGTCCTGCCGTTGGTGTAGCGTGGTATTTAGGAGAGGTGGTGCTAACTCAGGTGTCGTCCTCGTCACTTTACCATGGTTCAAAATTACTAGGTCTGTCGCCAAAAGCTCTCGTGTAGCTGAATAGAGCGATGTTAATATTCACTTACTGCCCAGTTTACAAAACCATTTCATGACTGAAATTTTTTAAGTGTTTTCACATTTCAAAAATTCAAATGTATTCAATCTATGAGTCAAGAATCTATGAAGCCAGGCGGTAGAGAGGACACATTCGTGAAGCCTATTAATCTCCTAAGCTAAATTATGTTGATTTTTACAGTATGCTGCTTATAAAGTCACGTAGAGTATAAAATCTTCCCGTGACCTGGTGTGAATATTTTGAGAAATTATTTTGAAATATTTTGTGAGAATTATTGATTTGTGAAAACGATCCACAAAACCTACTCAAGGGTTACTGGTGCCAAACCTTGCAGCACGTGCCAAAAGTATATGATGAGCACAAGATTTAATTTTCTGTTTTAAATTTTATACGACTCTACTTAAGTGCTTGAAAGTCCTTTTGAGACTAGTGAGTAACAATCTATCATTTTTAATGAAAATCCTGGACCACGCTTGCCGAACAATCATGCTCTCGAACTCATGGTCGGTGTTAAGTCACGGGTTCTTAACCTAGGGCCTCTGAAGACGCTCTGTATAGAGGGATCGATGCACCTTAAATATGTCAAGGCTAAAAGCCTTACCTTTGGAATGACGTAAAGGTTAGAAAAGGGGGATGTCAGTTCAGTTGTTATCCTTGTCACTTGACCATTGTTCAAATTAAGAAGTCTGTCCTCAATAATCAACATGTTGCTTTAGAGTGTGGCGTAAGTGAAAATCCAATCAAATCGAATTAAAGAAAATAATTGATGGGATTGGGTTGATTGATTCAGACAATTGACCAATTTAGAATCAACACATAGGTTATTAATGACCGAACTCCGAATTTTGAACAACGATCAAGAAGTGAGAAAAAAAATATCTTGCAAGAGGACTTTTTAATAGTTTTAACCTGCATCGAACCCTTCTCGCCAGGGATCCAGGATTTGAGAAAAATAATATCATCTGCAATCTCGAGAACTTGACCACTCCATCGACGGAACTCTTAGTCAAGTAACAAGGACGACATTTGAGCTGTCACACCCTCTTATCGAACTATCTCACCACACCAACGGGACGACTTTGACCCTCGACAGATTTAGCGCACATAAGTTTTCTACACGGTAGATTTTCAGTGGCACTAGGGCTCGAACTCATGACACCCCTGACACGATTACCCCGACCATAATTTTTAGCCTACTACGGCTACGTACATTGGTGTGAATGGGTCTTAAGGCACCAATATTCAATGCACAGCTCTTGACAAGCTTTAAGTCAGGGTGCGGGAACCAAGGGGTTATGGTGAGGAACTCATTGCCATCTTTGTTTCTGTTGAATCAGAAGTTAGAATTACAGTGCCACTAATAACAGGTGGTCGCAGAAGCTTAGTGGCCAAGGTATGGGATCGCAGCTGGCTGGTCACGAGTTTGAGCCCAGTACCACTAAAAACCTACCGTGTAGTGGAGCGATGCAAGTTAAATTTGTTGAGAGCTCAAACGTCCTCCTGTGGAGTGGTAGTTAGGAGAAGGGGTTCCAGCTGAGGTGTCGTCCTCGTCACTTGACCATGGTTCAAAATTGTGAGGTCCGTCGCCAAAAGCCCTTGTGTAGCTGAACAGTGTGACGTTAATATTCACTCACTCACGCCACTACAAACCGCTATGTAGATAAGTTGTTAATCGTAAAATCTGTTAAGGTCCAAGTCTTCACGTTGGCAAGGTGGAAATTTTAAAAATTGGGTGCCAACTCAGATGTCATCTTCCTCAGTTGACGCAACTCAAAATTACGAAGTCCACCATTGATAGCTTTTGTGTAGAGTCAATTTGTGACTTTAATAAGGAAATAATTCAAACCTACCCAGCTAGAACAGATTTGCCCTTAGATTGATGAATATGATTAAATTCATATTTCGAGTACAACAACCAAAGTGTAAGTACCTTGCAGTTATAATTTCTTATAATTACGTTTTGTGAATTAAATTTCTTTTTAAATCAATTCAAGCCTCTCCACTTCAAGGCCAAAATACATTTCAATATGGGATTGAGGAACGTTTCACGTTCCATTTCCCAAATATGTCAAGCTTTCTTTCTTCTTAAATTCCATTAGTTAATGTTTTTTGACATTATGCTTTTAGAGTGAACACAATTTATAATGCAGCATTATTTCATATATTACGTTTGAAAAAGTGTCAATAAATTTGAAAATGCACTATAAATACAGAATGACACAAAATACCTCATTCACTTTTTTCGCATTGAGCTAATTAATCTCCTGCCACTGAATTTTGGAATAACATTAGTAAATTTACGGCGAGAAATAAAAATTTCTTGTTATTTATTCAGCGCTTAATTGATAATTTTGTAATATTCTAGTTTTTTTTCACATACAATTTATAATTAAGAAATTAAAATTTTAATACGTAATAATTTTTAATTTACAATTGTAAATTTTGACTCTTGATATGTTATACTGTCTCTGTTCTAGAACTATCTTATTTTAAAGCTTTTAATTTTCTTTAGGAATGAAAATATATGAAATGTATTAGGATTTATTTGAATTTTATTACTTATAATTCAATTGTATATATGTGGTACGCTCACTTTCACTTGAGTTTTACTTTTTAATACTGAGAGCTCGGCAATCAACAGCTTTTATCATTCATAAATTTGTTTATTTTCTTGAATTTCTTAAATTTGTTACATAAAATGGATATGCTAATCAAAAACATTAATGCACTTTATTCTCATCGTATAAATAGTGTAAATTCGAATTTCAAATGAAATCTTTTTAAATATTTGATAAACAAATTATACAGAGTGATTGGATGCAAATGTTTAGGTATAATTTATGGAACGATGCATACTTCTAATGGCGTATAATTTTTATTTTGTCAAATATTTGGAAATATTTTTACGGGATATAGTAAATAATGTTACAAATTCTTATTTATCTGTTTCGTGCTAGAAATTTCATAATACTACCATGTAGATGTATATGTATGACTAATTCGCTTTTAAACTAACGAGGCTCAAAATACTTGCTTTGGCCTTGTAGAAGTTTGGGTAAGGGGTTGCCAAGTCGAGTGTTATTCTTGTCACTTGACCGCAGTTCAAAAGTACGATATTCGTCGTCAATAACCATTAGCTGAATAGAAACAGCTTAGATATCCTTACCCAATCAAGATAAAAACTGCTCAATTCTTTACTAAGTAAGCCAAATGTTTCTTGTATATACATCGTTTTAAAATTAAAGGAATTACCAATTGCCTTTACATTCTGTTGGAGAAGCTGACCACTACGTGTTCTCATGACCTCAAAAAAATTCATTCAGTCTCATTTGAAAATAATTAAAAATCTCCTTTCATTCTAAGTTAAGATAGTCTAATAGGATTGTATCTGCAATCCACGACCTCTTTTATGAAATTAGATCACATTTTAGTATATGGGGGTTAATCCAGTGCTTCTCAAACTTTTAATATTTGCGACCCAATATTCAATCCTAATTTTCATTGCGCCCCCTCCATACAACAACGATGCATTGAATTCCAAAATACTGTACTTAGACGCAAAGCTACAATACGGCTTTAACCTCTTAAGTGCCCTTGGCATATATAAACGTCTCGCTCAGGCAAAGCGTTAATTGCCCTGGACGTATATATGCGTTTTCTGAAGTATGATCTTTTTTGTGTACTGCTATCCATAAAATTATCCAAAGGCTTTAAATGCAATAATAGGACCTTGACAGTGTTTGTGAAGAATTAACAAATATCAGAAGATTTGCTAATTTTTCTTTCTTTTCTCTCCCGCCCAATCGAATACATCCCATACGCTCACCTACGTAGAAAATGGTGGTATTGGGGAGCAAATCTTTGGTTTCAATCGTCGGATAAGTGTTCATTTTTAGGTAACATGTTAAATATGACAAGCCCATGGGGTCACTGGTTGTTATTGAATTTGTTCTTAACTTATATCAAAGACTTCTTAATTTATCTCTCATTAATTATCAAAGACATTGTACACACACACAAGGCTGATGCATTTATGAGTGTAATGCGTATTTCGTTTTTTATTATGTCAGGATGTGCTTTGATTGTTTATTTTCAATAAATAAATAATTTTTTTAAAAAAAAATCTTTTGTTTTCAAATTTTCAATACTCTTGTGCTCCCCTTGTAAAATTGTCACGATCCCCTACGGGGACGCACCCCACAGTTTGAGAAAACACTGGGTTAATCTCTTATCTAAGAAACGGAGAGGGGGTTTCTAAAGGGAACCGTCTTTCTTCTAGTACCGTGATTCATTTATATAAAATAGATTCAAAAATAAAGAGAAGTAAGTATTTACACGAAGGGGTGATATATCTGAGTAAAAAAGACAAATTGTTCTCTATTTTGCTTGTTTTACTTTTTTTTATTTTGGACCAGACTATACATGTGTATTGGAGATTCTAATTGTACACGTGTACTCTTTATAAAACACATTGGAATGTTATTTTTTTTATATCCAGTATTTTTTCCTGAGCTTTGCATATATTTCATGCCAATGAATCTTAAAACTGTGTAATTCAGGTCTTGTAATGTGAGGGTTACAATCACCATCGTTGCAAACACCTGGCTTCTAATCGGAACTTCCAGTCCCGGCGCGATGAAGATCCACAGTATAGAGAGGTTAATATACGATAAAGGTGTAGTTCAAAGTCTTCACATTGGCGGGATGTTGAGTTTGGAGAATGAGGTTCCGTCTCAGATGTCGTCCTTGTCACTTGGCCTGATTACGAGGTGCTTTTTTTTTCTTGAGGTATGCATATTTTTCATTCCGATGTATTCTGAAATTGTAATTCCACAGTGTAATAAGTTTATTAATACTTACCTGATTTGGAACTGTATATTTTACCTTTCATGCACGTTTACATAACTTGCCTTTGTGTACTACAGCAAAAAAAGTGATATATTTTTTTTTCTTTCAATGAAGGCTGAATGTTTCCGTCCTGGGGGATCGGTTTATCAATTGAAAGCATTAAGGGAAGGGCAGCTATGTCCTCTTATACATTCAGCCAACAAGCCCTCGTGTAGCTTCAAAGTGCAACGTTGATAAAATAAAATTAGATTAGAGATGAAATGTTAGGAAAAGTGAACATTAATATTTTCAGATATTATTTTACTTCACATTTTCTATTGTTAACGTTGTGTGCATGCTTGGAGAGTAGAGCACCAGCTTAGGAATCATACTCGTCTCTTGATCGTGGATCAGAATTACGAAGTCCGTCGCCAATAGCCCTCGTGTTGCTATACACTCCAAAGTCCATAGAGACAATTTTTAAGGGGACATCACAATAATTCAAATTTATATAGCAACTCATGGTTGAAATGTATTCGTTCGCCACTAGGTGGCGTTGTTCACCAGAGCACTTAAGTAAACAGAATTAAGAAAAGCATTTAATAAAACAATAATACTGTGTAGTCTTTTGAGTTGTCATTACCACGGTAACAAAAATAAATTTTGTTTCACGCACGGAACAAAATGTATTGGACACAGTTTAAGTCACTCGAGGCACGCCCTTACTATACCCATTACCTCGTAATAATCCATATTCACACAAGTTATGATACAAATTATAGCAAACCTCTGGTGGTTCGGCGCATCTCTGGGTGGGTACCTCTCGCGATACAATCGTTCTACTGCTCGTGCATTTCCTCCAGCCAAGCCGTAAATTAGGTGTATATCCGCCAGCTTAGTGTTTGTAAAACAATCTGTATACTGCTTTTCGGGCGATGGAAACTAAAAAAAACTGTGGTAATGCAAGTCTGTTTATTTAAATGTTCTTGTGAACAACAACACCTATCGGCAAACGAAGAAATTTCCGACCATGTGTTGCTGTTCAAATCTGAATCCTTATGTCCCCTACCTTCCCTTAAATTTACCCCTACGAGATTGAGACACTCCGTTGATAAACATTCTCATTCAGGTTAACTATAACCTAACTATTAATTTAAGAAATCATATTCTTGACTTGTTTGATGAAAACAATTAAATAAACCATTTTATAAATCAAACTCTCAGACGAATACACACAATTATTTTTCGAATTTTTTTTTTTTATTTCGAGGAAAAATAAACTTCTAACAAAAAAATAAAAAGTATACAAATGCTTTAATTAAGCGCATGGCTACCAAATTTATTTCAGTCTTAAATTTAAAATGAAGATCTCTCTTCCGCAAAAACAACATAATTATGTTGTTTCAAGTTTAAGGTTTAATTCAGAAACATAATGGGTTTCATTGGCCTCTGGAGAAAAACTGTTTTTCCAAGAAGTGTATGACTACTTACAGAAGTCGTTTATCATTTCGTTATAAAGAAGAAAGAATTAAAGTAAGTGTTAAAAATAAAAGAGCACATAATTTATCCGAGTTCTTTAATTTACTGAACTGCACGCATAATTATACGCAATTTCCTCGAAATATTCTAAATAAAAATTCTTTTAGAGCATTATAACTTTTTGACATTATTTAGAAATGTAATATATTGTTTTAAACTAACTTAATGTGTTCTGAAAATAAGAAATGAATAAGTGTTTATAGAATTTTTTCAGAAACAAGTGTTTGTGTTTCGAAGTCATTATTTATAGTAACCTGAAATTAATTCAAAAGTCAGACTTTTTTTGTGTGTATGTAAGCTGTTCTTAAATTAATTCAACCTTCAGAAGCTTCAGATTAAAATATTTAAAAAATAATATTTAATGTGAACTGAAAATTTATCGTTGCATTTGGGAAGATAATAATTCTTAAGAAACGAGATGGATTATAAAGTATTTTATAATTCTATTTTTTACATTCTTACTTTTAACGTGTTACATTAAACGGTAAGGATATTGCGTTATAGACTGGTACTTACGTATTATTGCAACAATCGCCAACCCTATTAATAACTCGCCAAGTTGGCAACCAGGATTTCCTATGTGCAATACGCGCTGAATGGGCAACCAGGTGCTTCGTTTCATATAATGTCACCAATAGGTTGCGAGCAGTATTATAGAGTAGTAGTTGCGAGTATACTTAAGGTATCCGACTCCGTTCGGAACTGTGATTTTAAAAAAGCACACAAATGGATAATTTTCATGATATTTAGTGTCACGTAGATTAGAATACATGTATAAAATTGTTTTAAGAACATTTTTTTGATAAAAAAAAACTTTTTAAATACTATATATGGGCAAAAAAATTAACTTAGAATAACCTTTTTCAAAATGTTCTCCTTTTATAAAAAATGCTTCTAAAATAATAATATTTTGCTTATATAAAGTAAACACTTCTCCAGATTGTTTGGATTGTTTGTTTTTTTTTTGAAAATTCACAATATTTTCGGAGTTGCAACCAAATGAAATAATTATCGGCGTTTTTTTCTTAAATTTCTCCCTTCTAATGTCGTAAAACAGGGATAAACCTACTTCTAAGTTATATACTTCAAAAATTCTAGTTGAGCCTCTATACAGAGGTTTGAGCTACATATCGGCAAAATATTATTATAATAGAAGAATTTTTCACAAAATGAGAGTATTTTGAAAATGGGTCATTCTATGTTCATTTTTTGTCAAAATATTGTACTTAAATAATTTGTTATTGTAATGATATTCTAAAAACAATTTTATATACATTTTATAATCTAAGTGACACGAAATATCATAAATATTATCCATTTATACGCTTTTGCAAAATCATTGTTCCGAACGCGCGTAGTCGGATACCTTACGTACCTTCAAACTATAATGCGTATGAGTGGCCGCGGACGCCTGGTGGCTACAGTCAAAAACCTGAGGCTTGCATTGTTAAATCCCGATGTCACTGAAGTCCTGCAGCTAATACTCGTTGAATCAGTCTGGGATCAAAGTGCTCCTGTTGGCGTGATGTGGAAGTTGAGAGAGTTCGGTGACAGTTAGAGTGTCGTCCTCGGCATTTGACCGTAATTCAGAATTAAGAGGTCTGTTGCCAGTATCCTTCGTACAGTCTTTTCAAAGCGATGTTATGGAAAACATTTAATCAATATTTGAATTTAATTTGTGTCAAATATTATCTTTAAAAGTTGGTTAGATTTTCATTAAATGGTTATTTTACAACATTTTGTCACCGAAGTAGTCAAGGGGTAATGGGCACGAATTTGTTTCCGGCTTTTTCTCTTTCGTGTCCTGGTGCCACTCAAGATGTATTGAGTAGCGGACCTAATCACGTTAAATATGTCGTAGCTCAGTGCTTCTAAAACTTTCAATATTTGCGACCCAATATTCAAACATAATTTTCTTCGCCCCCCTACACACAATAGCAATGTATTGAATTAACAATATTATACTTTAATGATAAAGCTAAAGTATGAATTTAATCTCTTAAGTGCCATTGACGTATATAAACGTCTCGCTCAGCCAAAGTAATAATTGCAGTGGACGTATATATACGTCTTTCCAAAGTACGATCTTTTCTGTGCACTGCTATGCATAAAACTATTCCGAAGGCTTTGGAATGCAATAAAAGTATTTTGACAGTGTTTGCGAGGGATTTACTTACTTCTGAGGATTTGCTTATTTATTCCTTTTCTATCTCCCCCTTCCCAATACACCACATACGCCCGCCTTCGTGTAAAACGTACTGGGGAGCGAATTACGTAATTTTTAATCGGCAATTAAGGAATTAAATATAAACTGTACAAATTATCAAGATAAGTATTAATTTTTGTACATAATTTTACATATGACAAGCTCATGGGGTCACTGGTAATTATTAAATTTGTTCTTAACTTGGTAATGTTAAATTAGTTATAAAATACATTGTGCAGTACTGATTATACATTTATATCAGTATATTGTATTTTTATTGTGTCAGAATGTATTTTATTTGTTTACTTTCAATAAATTAATACTTTTTTTAAAAAATAATCTTTTGTTTTCGACTTTTTAATAGGCACTCACCCCCTCGTGCAGTTATCACGCCCCCTAGGATACGCGCCCCACATTTTGTGAAACTCTGTCACAGCTTACAGTTTTCATGTTGGCATGGTTTGAAAGTCACAAAAGCGTGGTGTCATCTGAGATGTCTCCCTTGTCACCTCATGGAGGCTTAAAATTACATGATGTGTGACACTTATGAAAAACATTTTTTAACCTTAAAAAAAACTGTTCTTTTCATTCACCCTTTAAATGTTGCCGGCGTATATATCCGTCTTTCTCAACCGGTGCTTTCAATGCCCGCGAAGGATATATATGTCCATTCGAAATATGATTCTTGGAATGCAATAAAATGACCTTGACAGTGTTTGCGAAGGATTTACTTATTTAAGCGGCACTGGGGAGTGTGTTTTAAGGGGATCAAGATTGAGTTCGTTGGTGGCTAAATTTCAGCTCCCTTGGTCTATCTTTTAAGGCTGTTTTCGGTAAAAGTACGAGAGCTCTAACTAAACGCGAAGAACATTTTCATGACAGAAAAATGACCCAATTTCCAAGGAAATTTGCAATATTATAACTCGTACTTGTGTTAACAATATAGTGTTTTTAAAAATTTCAAAATATTCCGTGAACACTTTCTTTTTTTGTTTTAATACGTGAAGGCAAAGCCCATTTAACATTACGGTATATGATAAAAAATGTGAAACACATTTTATACCAGAAAAAATGAATCACTTCGGTTAAAAACGGGAAGTATGATAAAAAATGCTGCTCTCTAAAGGATAGTGAAGCGAGAATGTCATATTAATTTTTCATTTCATTTATATCTGAAAAAATGTTCCATATTCGGGTCCTATTCTTTAAAATTAACCGAAAACAACCTTAATAACTTCCATGCAACTTTGTAAAGCGACATTAATAAAGAATGAATATACCACTCCGTGAACTCTTTACCTTAAGAGGGGTTACCCTCGACTTTCGCAATCTATTATTTTAAAAGTAAAAATCATTCTGTCATCTCCCTTTCGTAATGCCTTTGTATTAATCTATAAAATTCATTTTGAATAAAAAGTAAGTTAAAAACCTCAATGCTTTTAATACAGATTTTGATATTTTAGAAAGAGAAAATAGCTCTTTTTTTATCCATAAATAGTTTATATAAATCAAATACTATACTTCTAATAACAATTATTTTTATACATGTTTTGAAAAGGAAAAAAAAAATATAGCTCCTATTATACTTATTTTTGAAATGACTTTTTGAATTTGCGTGATACTCAACGAGAACAGATTGAAAGATAGTTAGGTCGTAGATTTTGAGCATAATAAAGCCATTGATATATCGGTAGTTATATCCCAAGTCGTTAAATTATGCATTTATCTAGTTAAATATGCATTACAACATTCAGATTGCAATTACTTCTTTCTTATGTTAACATAAGATGTGACATTTTTGTCTCTTAACTACTAGATTAATTTTTAATGCATGCATTACATTATGCTTTAAATATATCTTCTGAGTAAAAATGATAGATTGCGTCACATGATTTATTCATGCAGTATGAGGAACAAGGACAGAGCAGTTAAAAAAATTGGAAAGTTAAGTTATAAAAGTCTAATATCTGTGCTAGAGAGATGTATCTTCTTGAAGCATATGATACTTGTTAATATCATTTCATATTACACTGCAAAACATTGTCTAACTTATTAAAGGAGTAATTACTTCAGAAGGAGCATATATTTGCTCTTAGATAATATACCTAAATTTCTTGTAAAGTCAGCGAAAAGGTCGGTAGACATGAAGGATATGATAAATTAATCCTTCAGATTTCAAATTATAAAAATTAATGATTTATACTACTTTAATAGCATCTACATTTCGTATAGAATAGGAAAAATTCTGGTCTAAATTGTTTAATACGTGCAGGAAAGAGTATTGGTTTCTTAGAATATAAAACTTGTGTGTGTAAATTAATTTTTTAATTATTTCATGTCTTATATAAACATTCCTAACTTGCTAAAATTATATTTTAGATGTTTGTGAAAGGATTTTAATTTTTGTATACCAAATTCATTTAAAACTTACGTTTATAATAATCTTATGTGGTATATGAAAACATTTAAATCGATTTACTTTAAAATTGAATCTTAATACGCATCGAGAAATCTATATACATTATTTTCCTAGTTTTTAATTTAATCAAGTAATCAAATTATTTACTAATGTAAAGATCTAGTTTAAAAAATTTAATCATTCCAGTGTTAAATACTAAAAAACAGTTACAAGCATGACTTAATTTTTTGGATTTTTTTATTCATAACTTGAGTATGCAATAAGTAAGAATCTTAAATGATTCATTGTGCAGTGCTTCTAAAAGTTTCAATATTCGCGACCCTATATCCAATCATAATTTTCATCGCGCCCCCCTCGTACAGTAATAATGTATTGAATTCAATAATGGTGTACTTTGACGCAAAAACTACGATACGCCTTTAAACCGGCGTATATAAACGTCTCGCTCAGCCAAAGCGTTAATTTCGCCGGAAGTATATACACATCTTTCCAAAAAAATATTTTTTTTGTGCACTGCTATCCATAAAATTATTCCGAAGTCTTTGGAATGCAATAAAATGAGCTTGACAATGTTTGGGAAGGGTTTACTAATATCAGATTATTTTTACGTCTTTGTTCCTTCCCCTCCTCTCAATACATAACACACGCGTGCAATCGTGGAAAACGGTTGGCATTAGGAAGCAAATTGCGTATCTTTTAATCGGTAGTTAAGTGATTAATTATAAATCATGAAAATTATAAGATAAGTGTTATTTTTTGTATATATTTTTATAGATGACTATCCCATGGAGTCACTGGTAATTATTAAACTTATTCTTAACTTTGTATTGTTAAATTAACTGTAAAATACATTGAGTAGCCCTGATACATTTATAAGTGTAATACATCAGTGTAAATGTGTATTTCATTTTTTATTATGTCAGAATATATTTTGTTTGTTTACTTTCAGTGCATTAATATTCTTTTTTTTTTTAAATAATCATTCGTTTTCGACTTTTCAATATACTCGCTCTCCCTTCTTAGAATTGTCACGCCCCCCAAGGGAGGCGCACCCCACAGTTTGAGAAACGCTGTCTTAGTGTAATATAAATAATATGTGTATTAGTTCATATAGAGTGTATGTGTGTTTTTGATGTTTCTGAAAGAAATACACGTAGAAAATTTCTTCAAACAACCGGATAAACATTTATTTTAAAGTTATTTTATACTCATAAATGCATTCTAACGATAAATATCATCGAACAATATTTTGGGAAAATTGAAAAATGCTTTTTCACGTTCTGAATGATGTCTTCGAAAGCAGGTTTGTCTTACGTTTCGAGTAGCATTATAATTAATTATTTGTGATAAAAACCCTAATTTCCAGCCGTAATTAGAAACTTGCACAAAACTACTACTTCAATCATCCATTCTACATTACTTGAATATTTAGGTACCTAATGGGCTGCAAATGGTATTGCAAATCTGTCAGTGAAAGCAACCTTAACGGGTATTTAAGGAAACCAGGACATCATACACGTTCAATAAATCAATTTTTCAATGTTAATACTAAAAAATAATGCATATTTTTCTGAATCTAAAAAAGTATAACACTTTTACGATCATTGTTAAAATAACCTTAAAATATGAACAAAGTAATTGACAAAAATGTAAACGTTTACAAATGTTTACTTTTTCACTTTTTCTACAAAGCATAATTTTTTGTATTTTATGTAATATTTTTTTTTTAAAAATATTGCACTACATGTTTCTAAATTTTTTATACTTCTATACAGGAATACCTGTGCAACTAATAAATCTTTTTTTTTTCTTTTTGAAGTAGTATATAATTTCTTAAAAAATAGTTTTATGCATAAAAAAAGGGGGGAGGGGAATAAAAATTCCCAAAATTTCAAAAGTTTTATAATTTTTTTTTTATAAAGAAACTATCTTAATATTTTACTAAAAAATACTATACTAAATCACTATATTTTTTGTGTATTGTTTTAAATATGTGCAAAAATATTTTACATATTTAAGAGATACTTTTTAAAACAATGGTACCTCAACATAAGAATGTATTATGAGATCTCTAAAATAGTCTAATTTAAATTAAATAGAAAAAAAATTAATTTTAACTAAAAAATTATTTTTGTATTTCTCCGGATTGACTAAAATATCTTTATTATGATCACAAAAAAATCTAAGCTCTATTAAAAAATTTTAAAGATATATGTTCCATAAACAAAGATTCTTATTTTTGGCGTTTTAATCCTTCGAGCATGTCCTGGTACCCTTAGGAAATAACCTTCTGTCACATGGGCGACTTTCGGTAAATTTCAATCAATCTTTTTATGAATTTGAGGAAACTATAGCAATTTTCTTAGGATGGTATCAAATAAGTTACATAAATCGGAAGATAGTTAGCGATTAATGTCTAACATGCAATTAATTTTTGGTAAAAAATCGCTGGCATGGGTTTAACTCATAAGTACCCAGCAATGGTACATTAACGGTGAAGCCTGTGCATATAATTTTTACCAAGCAAAATCTTTTTTTGTACTAACTCTGAGATTAAAAAAGAAAGAACGAGTCGTATGAATCATATATGCTTCTGCCACATGAAAATGAAATTTAGGAAATAATTTTCTTGAAGATGTATCAATCTACTTATTGAAAAGTTATGTTAGGTTAAATTTTAATTACATAAGCTGAGATTGTGTGCTATTTTAAGTCATTTAAACCTTTTGCATAGTAGTTTATCTTAGTAAAAATAAACATTAATAAACTGATGATTTAATATATCCAATAACTTTGCTGATTTTATTATTTTGAATAAATTAATAGTATATTATAAATTTCATAAAGACTAACATAATAGAAAGTGTAATTTGAAAGAATGATATTACTAACAAATTATTTCTTGACAATTAACAATACCTTTTACAGCATTTGCTATCAAATTTCCAGAGATTTTAAACTATTTTCTATTAGGTTTTAGATAGTGGTAACAAAGAATAACTGTCCGATTGTAGGAGAAATAGGCTTAAGGTATCCGACTACGATCGGAACCATGATTTTAAAAAAGCGCATAAATGTATAATTTTCATGATATTTAGTGTCACTTAGATTAGAATACATGTATAAAATTGTTTTAAGGACATTATGACAAAAAAAATTATTTAAATAAAATATTTTGGCAAAAATTTAACTTAGAATAGCCTTTTTTTCAAAATGTTCTACTTTTGTGAAAAAGGCTTCTATTATAATAATATTTTGCCTGTATATATCTGACCTCTCTATAGAGGCTCAACTATGATTTTTGAAAAATTCCCATTATTTTCAGAGCTACCACCAATTTAAATAATTATAGGCGTTTTTTTTCTTAAAATTGCTCCCCTCTGTTGTCGCAAAATATGGATAAACCCACTTCTAAGTTATATATTTCAAACATTCTAGTTGAACCTTTGTACAGAGGTCTGAGCTATATACAGGCAAAATATTAATACAATAGAAGCATTTTTTACAAAAGGAGAACATTTGGAAAAAAGGTTATTCTAAGTTAATTTTTTACCAAAATAGTGTATTTATATATAAATAATTTTTTTTGTCATAATGTGTCCTCTTAAAAGAATTTTATACATGTATTCTAATCTAAGTGACACTAAATATTATGAAAATTATACATTTATGTGCTTTTTTAAAATCATGGTTCCGAACGTAGTCGGATACCTTAAGTCATATAATTTGAGATGTTTTAAATAAATGATTTGGTTCTAACAAATCGAATTGTAACATTTACTCAACAGTTTTTTACAAAAAAAATCTCTCGGTCACGACAATTGCAGCCTAATGAACTGACAGCATCTTGAATGAACTGAATTATTAAATTTTGATTATTCTTTAGTGAAGGAAATAATATAATATATTACATCATCCACATATAGTCTGACTGCTCTATTTTCCAAACTAAGCTCTAGTATATCTTAACTGGTGCCTGCACATCTCATATCGTTTTCAAATCTCCTTTTCTCCCACTCCAATCTCTACTTATACGAGCCTTGTATTTGAGGCGATAATAAATTGGAGATTCGCTTTTCTTTTTTTTTTCGAAAAAAAATTGCCAGACACGAAGAGGAAGAAGAAAAAAGAGGAAGGTTCTAAAGGCAAAATGAGATTGAGTTGAAATAGGGAAAGTTCTGTCGTAGAAATACCGTAACTTGAGTCACCTTGGAAGAAGAACAACCATTTAAGTCGCCGAATCACGATAAAGTCGGACTCTTTTTCAAGACAAATCACATTACCTCAAGTTCCCTATGTGCGAGGGGAAAAGGGAATTCCGTCGTTAAAACCCTCCATAGAGTCTTCTGGAGTCACGGGGAGACTTCCTCAGACATTTACTAGGGGCTAGATTCATGACAAAGATTTGCTCTTTCTTTTTGTTAGAGAAAAATCGTGTATATTATGAAAGTATTGGTAATCTGCTTCTAGAAAAATGAGTTCTGATTTGTGTTTAAAATAATAGTATAAGCCATTTTCAGGATAATGTTGATAGGCTTCTTTGCAAATTTTAAAAAATTATATTGTACATTACTTTGTAAAATCGCAAGCTTCCATTTAACGATACTAGTTTACATCAATATCGAAATAAATCAATTGCTACTTCAAATTTTAAATTCAATCTCAATTTGGATACTATTAAAACGTATACAAAGATATTTTATTTGAAATCATTCTGTGGAATTTGCTTATATCTTTCCACACAATATCTCATTGGTTTTCAACAAACTGGATAAACAAATCTTACATCACAAATTAATTGGTATTCAACTTATTGAATGTAAAATAAAAAATACAGATTGAATTTCAATTGATATGGATCAGAGTAAATAAAAATTGAAATTTTATTGATTGAATACAAATTAGTATTCTACAGATTAAAAATAAACCAATATTCAGTAGATTTTATTAGTATCAATAATTTTCAGTTGATGTTTAATAACATTTTCCCAGAATTTGTTTTTAATTTTACAAATTTACAAATAATTTTAGAATATTCTTTTTAATATTTGGATGAAGAATCGTATCCAAGGCCTATAATTAGAAAAGTTTTATGGCTCTAAGTGTGGAGCATTGAATAGATTTAAATGCTGCAAATAATTTTATTTCTATTAAAATATTTCGATTTATGTTTACTACGTTGAGTCCTGCTATAAAATTTATATATTTTTAAATGTTAAAGAATAAATGAAAATTCTACGAAATACTGCTTCATGAAAGTATTTTTTTCCAATAACAAATCTTTATTTTGATTTTTTTAAAATTTTTCTTGTATACCTATTTTTATTACTTTCCTTCACTATACAGAGTATTCGAGGAGTAAATTCATAGATACAGCCACAATGAACCAATAAATAATTTATTATGGTTTTATTCAATTATAGCGAGTCTAAAGTTACGATTGTGACATTTCTACATAAGGGCAATTAATTATTTGACAGCCTTCATGAATGATTATTCCTTATTTAGATGTTCATGAGATACCATGCTTGTCTGTCACAGATTGTAATCTAGTAGATAGGGTAATTGTCAAATAAACTAAAATCTATAGGTTAGCAATGATAAATGGTTTTTACTATATTATGAAAATATTTCGTATAAAACAGAGAATATATATTAACACATTTGAATTTATTTCAACACTCTCTAAACTTTCTTAGGGGAATTCGGTATTAACTATTAGTAACACAGCGAACAAAAGAAATTAGATTTATAAGTTGTTGGTGTGGGTTTTATCCCGGGATCCACACACACACACATACGAAAGACGAGAGATGAATAGAAACATGCAATGCATTCACAGAAATATATAGAATTTATTACAAACGATGATCCCAGCATAAATTTAAAGGGGTGCGTTGCTTTCCATTGGAGATGGAAATCCATTTCAGGAGAAGATTTGACTTCTTTTCCCGAAGATACATCCATGCCATATTCGGTATTCGATCCCAAGTCAACTTAATTACAAGCCGAGTGTCATAACCACCAACCACACTGGGTGGGGCAGCATTTATAAGTATTATTTGTTGCATAAATATTATTAGTAAATGAGTATTCCATTGGCTATATATATTTAAAGGTTTCCCATGATTATTGGGAAAACTTGAAGGAGACATCACAAGGATTTAGATTGGAGAAACAACTTTTGGTCGGAAACGTCTTCGTTCGGTGCTAGATGACGTTGTTCACAAGATCATTGAAGGAAACAGACCTGCATTACCACAGTCATTTGTGCTGCCATCGCCTCCTGATTTACGGATTGGCAGAAGGAAATGAATTAGCAACAGAAAGATTGTATCGCGAAAGGTACCTCACAGAGGTTCCACCGAACAACCGTTGTAGCTTGAAAGTTAAGAGGGTGAGATTCAGCCTCGTCAATTGACCGAGGCTTGAAATTACGAGTTCAATAACCCTCGTGTTGCTTTAACTGTGACGTTAGTAAAATATTCACTCGCTCCCTTTTCTATCAATGAACGACAATATAACGTATTCAAACAATATCATCATAAGATAATGTGTTATCCGTGGGGGGGGGGAATCTTTGTTTCAGAAAATAAGTGAAAAGAGGAATTTTTTAACTCACTGGTCTGAAAACAAGAGAACCCAGCCAAGTGATTGACATGAATGGATTTTGACAAGCCACAACGTGTTCAGATATTCGTTAAGTGAGGAAGAATCTACTTGGGCGGTTTTTGAACCAAGCCTCACCTATAGGAGAGTTGCCATGGTAGCCTAGTGACAAGGTCATGAACTCGTGGTTTCCGTGTCATTTCAAGCCTAGTGCCTTTGAAGACCCGCCTAGGCTAGTGGTCAAGGTGGCTGGCGTGTCATGAGTTCGAGCCCAGTACTTCTAAAAACCCGGGAGCAATGCAGGTTAAATCTGTTGAGAGCTCAAATGACCTCCCATTGGTGTGAGACGGTAGTTAGGAGGGGGGTACCAGCTCAGATGTCGTCCTTGTCACTTGACCATGGTTCAAAATGACGAGGCCCGTCGCAAAAAGCACTCGTGTAGCTGAACAGTGCGACGTTTTTCACTCACTCTACCCACTGAAAGACCCGCCATGTAGAGGGGGACCTCTGCAAGTTAAATTTGTCGAGGCTCAAACCTCCTTTCATTAATGTGGGGTGGAAGTTAGGAGAGGAGGCTTCTCAGCTCAGGTGCTTTCCACGTCATTTGACATTGGCTTAAAATTACGAGGTCCGTAGCCAATAACTCTTGTGCAGCTTTGTTCTGCAACTTGAACGTAACTCTCACTCGCAGTCAATGAGTGACAGTAACATAAGTTTTTTGAGAATTGCATCGCAAGCCAAAAGGTTGTGTATTAGAGACATTTGTTTCAGAAAATAAGAGAAATGAGGAAGTTTTATAACCCCCCTCATCTAAAAACAGGAGAATTTCGTCAAGTGATTAACATTTTCGGGTTTCTAAACCCTCCCCGCCCCGAGATGTTGAGAAATTGGTTAAGGCACGAACAAAATACTTGGTCGATTTTTGAACCAAGCCTTTCCCATGCGACATTATTTCTTTTGGTAGAAATATCGACTGTTTGTCTTTTAAAAGTTAACTCATACAATCTTTATATGTGAATACCAATCACAGAGTTTATTAATACTAATTATATTTAGTGTCTATTCATAAACATATATAAATTATAGTTATGTTCCACAGTGTATGAAATAAATGAACATCAAAATATAGATCATAAAATGTACTTAAAAATAAATCAACGAGAAACAGAGATCTAAGTTAAAATATGTCTAAAGATCAAAACATTTTAAAATTCCTTCCTTGGTCTCTCTTACGAACCAACATTGTCTTATTTATGCAAGTGTTGACGAATTTATATCCTCCAACATAAACTCATATTTGCGTCCATAAACAAGAACTGGAGGCAGTGCCCTAATTAAGTTTGAATTAGGTACATCTACCCTCCGAACTCTAATCCTCAGAAAACTCGGAACTTATTCTGGCAAGCCTAATTTTAATACCAGCTGTGACAAAGTCCCGCTCAGTGTCGTAGAAAAGGAAACATTGTCGGGAGCTTAGTGAAGCTGAAATTCTGACGTCTATTCGCACGTGAACTCGCGAGAAATTTCTATCTCGCAGTTTCAGGTTAATTTAATCAATCAGCGCTTTCGGTTCAACCACGTGGGCATTTCATTGGATGTAGTTGCTGTAAAAGAATTCTATAATAACCCACATTTTTTTTCTCTGTTTGGATCTTAATTGATACTATTTATAATGAGCAATCAAGAGACTACTTTTTAGCGAAGGATAAACTGTATCTGACTTTATTCCGCCTGCTCTTCAGCAAAAATGAGCTTAAGGTATCCGACTACGTTCGGAACCGTGATTTTTCAAACGCGCATAAATGGATAATTTTCATGATATTTAGTGCCACTTAGATTAGAATACATGTATACAATTGTTTTAAGGGCATTTTGACAAAAAATAATTATTTAAATACAATATTTTGGAGAAAAATTAACTTAGAACAATTTTTTTTTTCAAAATGTTCTCCTTTTGTGAAAAAGGCTTCTATTATAATATTTTGCTTGTCTATAGCTCAGACCTCTCTACAGAGGCTCAACTAGAATTTTTGAAATATATAACTTAGAAGTGGGTTTATCCATGTTTTACGAAAACAGAGGGGAGCAATTTTAAGAAAAAGACGCCGATAATTATTTCAATGGGTTTCAACTCTGAAAGTAATGTGAATTTTTCAAAAATCATAGTTGAGCCTCTCTAAAAAGGTCTGAGCTATATACAGGCAAAATATTATTACGATAGAAGCATTTTTAACAAAAGGAGAACATTTTAAAAAAAGATTATTCTAAGTTAATTTTTTGCCAAAATATTGTATTTAAATAATTTTTTTTTGTCATAATGTCTTTAAAACAATTGTATACATGTATTCTAATCAAAGTGACACTAAGTATCATGAAAATTATCCATTTATGCGGTTTTTAAAATCTCGGTTCCGAACTTAGTCGGATACCTTAATTTTAAAAGTTATAATAATGATAAATTTTTGCCATGATTCATCATAAATTAAAATAAAACATACAAACCAAACAATTTGTGTGTATCTATTGATATATTTTAGGGCCCGGTGGTCGAGTAGTAGCGTATAGAACTTCCACGCCCGGGCTGGGCAAGGTCGACTCAACCTTTCATCCCTACTACAGTGGGTTGATAAATTGAGTACCAAGCTTGCTGGGAGACTTAAACACCGGGGGTCTTGCTTTAGACAGTCCACCTGATCGGGACAACTGCTCATGCACCTCAGCACCCAACGGTCACGTTTTTCGGGGATGGGCACAGTAGGTCCTGACCCTCATGGGCTTTTGTGACACTGAGTTTGAGTTTGAATTGATATATTTTAGTAATTAATAAATAATCGAGGATTTTAGAAAGGACTTGGACCCAAGGTAGTACAGGGGTTGTAATCATGGACTGGTGGTCAAGTTCAAAAGTTCGAGCCCTGTACGTTTGAAAATCTACAGTGTAATGGGGCTGTTGTACGTTAAATCTGTCGAGTCTCAAAATCCTCCTTTTGGAGTGTTGTGGGTGGCCTCGGTATCCTTGTGGTCCAGGTAACGGACTCGTGGCTGGAGTATCATGAATTTGAGTCTAGTACCACTGAAGACCCACTGTGTAGGGGAGAGATGCATGTTAAATCTGTCGAGAACTCAAACGTCCTCTCGTTGATGAAGTGTGGTAGTTAGGAGAGAGGGTGTCAACTCAGGTGTTGTCTCTTCACATGACCTCAGTTCAAAATAACGAGGTTCATCTCCAAAAACCCTCGAGTAGATAAATAATGCTACCTTAATATTCACTCACCCACAAATTGGTGTGGTGTGAAAGTTCGGAGAGGGGATTCCAGCTAAGGTGTCAACCTTGTCACTTGAACATGGTTCGAAATTGCGTGGTCCACCGAACGCTTTTGTCCCTTGTATTACTTGTGCGTGTTTGTGTTGAGTTTCGTGGCGTCCTTTTTATGTGTGAGTAAAATGAAATGTTAATTTAGAAAAACCAGCATTTTTCCTCATTAATCCATTCAAAGAATGCAGCAAGATAAAGTTATTTCAATAAAATGCCTTAATTCCCATAAAATCGCTACATATATACTGAAGATATAGGAGAATTTACTTGTTCCAAGTACCTCAAAATAACCCACGTCATTCCAAGATTTTATTTAATGTACTAAATAATACCTTGCACGGGTTTTTTCCCTTAGTTACTTATTTTTTATTCATGGCTAAATACATAAATTTTCAAAAATGCATTAATTTTCATTTTGAAAATTAAAGAAATTTACTACACATCTTAGATATAATATCACACACATACAGTTTTACAAAATATTTTCAGAACATATATAAAAATTTCAAAATCCAACTTCAATGGTTAAAAAAAAAAAAAAAATTGGATTTCGGAAGTTTGGGGGAAAATTGTTCAAATAAAAACTCAACTAGGAGAAATATCAATTTCATCAATTGAATCATATAAAAATATTTGAATCATCAGAAACATTTTAAGAAATATTAAATAACTTATTTAAAACCTGCTTCCCATAAAAACTGAAAAAAAATTCTAGAATAAAAAAATAAGCATATAAAATGTGTATATATACGAAAGATAAATATTTTGTATGGCATTATAGTAACAATTATAAATAAAAATACACATCTCAAAGGTGATTTTATACAAAGTTTTACTATTAATATAATTCATACCATGCACAAATATATAAAGTTACATTGATCCGGGGTTCGTGAATTTTATGCAAATCAGTCGCAAAGAACAAGACGATGATGGGAAGAGATCTTAAGGGCGATGGGAAGTAATATAAAAAAAAATTAAGTCAATTCTTACTTAGATCAACAAAGAAAATTTTTTTATTTTAGCTACTTTTTTATTAAATAATTACAATTAATAAAAATATGTATATACGTAGGACAGAATCATGACATTAAGTGGTAATTAATTTTTATTAATTATCATTAAAGTATTGTATTGTCATCCAAAACAATCTTGTATATAAAATTTCAGTTTAACTAAATGCTTTAAAACGTGAGAAAAAAGAAATATTTTAAAGTTTTGACCCATGTCGCTAAAAATGAAACCAACGAGGCTGTGTCTGTAATTCTTTAAATAATTAGTTTCAGTCAATTAATTTTAATTACTAAAATAATTAACTGAAATTAATTTAATTAAATTACTTTAACTAAATTATCGTATTTTTACCCAAAACAATAGCGTATAGAAAATTGCAGCTCAAAAGAGCGCTTTAAAATGTGAGAAAAAAAACCTTTTTATGTTTTGATACAAGTCGCCAAAAATGATGCCAATGTGGCTGTATTTGTAATTCTTTGAATAATTAATTTTAATCAGTTAATTCTTATTAGTTATGACTAAATTACTGTATTGTCATCTAAAATAATCATGTATATAAAATTTCAGCTCAATGGAGCGCTTTTTAAAATGTATTTTATTAACAATTGAAAATTCCACGAAGATAAATAAATATTTAGAGATTGAGAGCTAGTTGTAGCAATTGAAAAATGTATCAACGTTTTCTGATAAGATCATCATTTTTGTAATACTAGAATATCTTTTTCTTTGAAATAAGAAATTGAATATGAGGAAGCTGAGTAGCTAAAAAACTTTACTGAAATAGAATATATATTTTAATACATAACTTGTATACTTAAGCGTTATTTATGATTTCTTCAAGCAAAGGATAAAAAAAGTATTAGTCTTTTTGAATAGCGTCTTCAAAATATAATTATTTACTTGTATTGTAATTGCTGGAATTCTACGCAGAAATTAAATCAATTTTTGAAAATTATGTAACAGTCATTCATAAAATATCTCCAAAAACAAGTAATATAAAAAAAATTAAGCCAATTCCTTCTAAGATCAACAAAGAAAAATTTTATTTATTTACCTTTTACTAAGTAGTTACAATTAATATAAATATGTATATGCATAAGACAGAATCACAACATTAAGTGGTAATTAATTTTTATTCATTATCATTAAAGTACCGTATTGTCATCCAAAACAATCGTGTATATAAAATTTCAGTTCAACTGGATGCTTTAAAACGTGAGGGAAAAAAAAACATTTTCAAGTTTAGACACAGGTCACCAAAATGTTCGCTAAGTCGCCAAAAGTGATGCCAACGTGGCTTTATTTGTAATTCTTTAAATAATTAATTTTAATCAATTAATTTTTATTAATTATAGTTAAATTATTGTATTGTCATCCAAAATAATTATGCATATAAAATTTCATTTCAATTGAGCGCTTTAAAATGTATTTTATTAACGAATGAGAATTCCACCAAGATAAATAAATAAATAGAGAGTGTGAGCTAATAGTAGGTATTGAATAAAATAATAAAAGGAAATGAAAAATTGTCTCGTATTTCTTTGATTGGTGAAAAGTTAAAACCAAATCATATTTAAAAACACTTGTAAATAAAAACTGTTTTAAAATACAATTTTTTTTTAAATTCTGTGTTTTATTTTGTTGAGTTTTTAAACATCTTTCTATCTAATCGGCCTTTATTAAAGTCGACAAATATTTCACGAAAATTATTAAGAAGAAATGTTGTTGAATTTCGTCACAACGGTCTAAAAATTCATGTCGATAACTCGATTAATGTATCCATGTGCTTTCCGTTGATTTCAAAACTAATATTAGATTTGAACATTTTGTTGCACTTTAAGACCCAGATACAGTTTCCAACCTAATAATTCGATGAAAATGTCCATGTAATAAACCTCTTTAAAACGTTTTTTAAAATATTTTTTATTTTTATTTTATACGAGTTTATTCAAATCAAGAGAATTTTTTTATGTACGTCATTATTGTTAACAGATATATACTTTAAAAAAGTTCCTGTAAAAGTTGGCAACAGTTAGTCACATGAAATAAGTCACATTATGAAGTCACATGAATTAAGTCAATTGTATAAAAAAAAGTCAGTCGAATAACGTATAATAGTATTAGGCTTAATTTTCTTTTATTTCACAAAAAAAATCCCCATTATTTCTTCAAAACAATATCAAACGTGAAAGTAATAAACTTAATGATTTCCTTACTTTGTAAAATGTTTTATTTCGAATTACGAGGAAAAAGATCCCGAAAACCTTCTTTTTTAAAGAAAAATAGCACAATCTCTTATCTCTTGTTTATTTTAAAGCCTTTTAATTTGTTAGAAGTATTTTTTAACTTCAATATATAATGCAAATTCGGCTTGAGATTTAATTGCATTTCTAGTTCTATAATTGCAAAAATGCTTGGGAAACGTATAATTGATTTTGATAGTTTCAATTTTTAAGCATTTGGAGAAAAATACTGTTAGATCTGTAAAACTAATTTCCTGCATCAGCCACTTATAACGGAAATAGTGTTTTTGTCACAATAACTTAAAATGTGGATCAAATAAATGAAAAGCTACTACTCAACACTAGATGGCAGTGCACGACAGCTCGAAAGCCAAACTTCAGCCAGTAGAGTTTTTTTCTCCTCCTTTCCACCCTTTCTGTTTTGATGAAATATCAATAGCATGCAATAACAATATAATGAAAAAAGTAACATTCATTTTGCTTCTTCGATGGGGATAAGCATATAAGACATAAAAAAAGTACCTGTAATATTAAGTAAAAGCATTCATTTATTTATTTTAGTTAAAATACAATTATAGACCATCATTTGAAGATAGTGTGTGTGTTTTAGTTTTGTTCTGAAAGATTTTTTTTGTAAGGTAATTAAACTCAATAGAAGTAAAGAATAAAAGTGTTCCCCCCTTTATAATTAATTTCTTGCATTGTTTTGCTTTTTCAATTCCTACATTTAGTTAACACCTGCCCTATATATATATATATATTGTTCAAATTTTTAATCGCTAATAAAAAACATTTTATTCATCCACACAAGTTCAAATATATTTTTTTAAACTTGTAGTGGATAACACTTGGTGTTAATACGGTTTTTTCAAATATTAATTCATTATTTCAATCTAATTGATGAATAAATAGAAACAAAATTAATATTTCAACACCACGCATAAAAAGAAAAATCACTCGTTGTGTCCTTGTAGCGCAATGGATAGAGCGTTAGATTTCTAATCCAAATGTCGTGGGTTCGAATCCCACCTGGGATCACTTAATTTCTGAAAATGTGATTTCTTTTTAATGTACTATTTTATTAGAACAATTAAATTTAATGAATGAATAAATAGTAACAAACAAAAATAATAGTCCAACACCATATATAAAAAAGAAAATTGTGAGAAAAATCACATTCTATTTAGCCACTTAATATTATGATTCTGTCATATGTGTATACATATTTATATTAATAGTAATTATTTAAGAAAAAGTAACTAATGTAAAATTTTTCTTTGTTGACCTAAGTAGGAATTGACTTAGCTTTTTTTTTAAATATTATTTGTTATAATATATTTTGAACATTTTTACACTACTTATATACATATTAAAGAGAAAGAATTACTAGTTTCATGATACATTTATAGAAATACTTATGCAATATTTTTTTCCAATTCAATACATATTAAAAATGCATTTTTTTTGTAAGAACACTTCTTAATGTTTATATTTCGATATTTCATACTATTCTAAGTCCTACTGAATAGTAGTCCTGCAATTAATTAGTTATTACAATTATTTTATATAATTTATATCACGGTGTTGAAAAGACATTGGCGGTTGGGATGGCGATTCTTTCCGAAAAATATCGATTTTTAAATCGATTCGAATCGTAACCTGATGAATCGATTTACAAAAAAATCTAGGTCTAAAAGATCGATTATAAATCCATTTTATGAAAAACAAGAAAGAACCATAATAAATGATCACTTATCAGTAATTTCAGGGAATTCGACAATTATAGTTATTTTTAGTACCATGTCGAAGTATCAGGGATAAAAGAAGACATTTATTTTCTAAACGTATTTGTTACATTAAAAAGTTTAGAAAATAGATAATATAGCGTATAGTTCTGAATGCGTAATATGTAAGCTTTTTAAAAACAAGAGTGTGTCAAGTCTACTGAGATCCAAGTGGTTCCACTCATGATTTGCGATATTGACGGCAAGCGAAGAATTGCAATCGTTCTATAGCAGTGCTTCTCAAAGTTTCAATATTCGCGACCCAATAATTAATCATAAATTTCTTCGCGCCCCCCATACAATAACAATGTATTTAATTCAATAATACTATACTTTGATGTTAAAACTACGCGATACGACTTTTACATCTTACGTACCACCAGCGTATATAAACATTTTGCTCAGTCAAAAGGTTAATTTCCCCAGACGTATATATACGGCTTTCCGCAGTAAGATCATTTCTGTGCACTGCTGTCCATAAAATTATTCCGAAGACTTTGGACTCTAACAAAAGAACCTTGACAATGTTCGCGAAGGATTTACTTATTTCAGATTATTTTCTTATTTATTTCTTCTCGCCGCCAATACATCACATACGCGTGCACCACGTGGAAAACGGTAGCATCGCAAAACTTTTAATTGGTATTTTAGAGATTAATTTTAAATCATACGAATTATCAATATAAGGGTTAATTTTTGTATATAATTTTATATATGACAATCTCATGGGATAACTGGTAATTATTAAACTTGTTCCTTATCTTAATATTGTTCAATTAATTATCAAATGCATTGTGTAGCACTGGTACATTTATATGAGTAATATATCATTGTAAATGTGCATTTTATTTTTTTGAAATGTCAGAATGTATTTTGTTTGTTTTCTTTCAGTAAATTATACCAATTTTTTAATGATTTTGTTTTCGACTTTTCAATATGCTTGCGCCCCCCACAGTTTGAGAAACGCTGTTATGTAGAATGCTTAGTCAACGTATGAAATAGTTCTCATACTTCATACTTTGCCTAAAAACGTTCCTGCATTCTATAGAATGCCTGCATTTCATGCTTTGCCGGTAACAACTACATAAAAATTTAATGTTTATTTCGCTAATCACAGTACATTACAACAGTCAGTCAATCAATGCATAAACAAATGACGCAATATCAACAACTATAAAAAGTCAAAGATTACAAACGTAACTTCTTTTTTTTATTTATTAAAGAGAGTCGAAGGAAACTAAGAACACAGGCATCTCGCAAATTTTTGAGTGATTAACCCTTTAACCACCAACATCGTAATTTTACGGGTTTTAAAAATAGTACATTCAACTCTAATTGTAAATAATATATTTTATGGTTTTTACCACACACAAAACAGAAAAAATCGAATGTCAATTTTCTCGAATAAATTATCGATTCACTGAATCAATTTAGTGCTACATATTGATTTAAAAAAATCGATTTTTTTTGCCCAAGAGATCGATTTTTCGATTAATCGATCTCAGATTGCCATCCCGAATTGACGGACGTTTAAGGGTTATTTAAACCCCGGATGCTATGGGGTTAAAAATATTCAGCCTTGGGATTCACTACAATTTCTTTCCAGTAAAACTGCTTGATAATCAAAGAGACTGACAAAATACCATTAAATATATAATTAAAAGAATACATTAATCAGAAATGAGAGAGGGAGAAAAGATAAATGCATTTGTTATCGAAACTCTTATTTAATCCAGATTCGTTCATCATTATTACTGTCAGCAACTATATATACTTCCAATAAGCAGCTTCAACTAAAATAATCTCTGTTTTCATCTGTTCCACTGATCGAAGTTGTAATTTCCAATAAATGCATTGCGGAAAACTTTATAAAGAAATATAGAGCTTCAATATCCTTCAATGTGCAATTCATTTCCCTGTTGTACAATTTTTAGAGAACAAACATCGCGGTTTTGTGAAAAATACATAATCTATAGGACTAAACAACATTATGAAAAGTGAATAATAAGCAAGTAATATAAAAAAAAGTCAATTCCTACCTAGGTCAACAAAAATTTTTTTTTTTTTAGCCACTTTTTACTAAATAGTTACAATTAGTATAAATATGTTTATATAAATGACAGATTTACAATATTAACTGACAAAATAGAAAACGATTTTCATTGGAATTTTTCATTTTCCTTTCTATATAGGGTGTTGGACTATTTTGTTTGTTACTATTTATTCATTATTTAAATTTAATTATTCTAATAAAATAGTATAGTAAAAAAGAATTCACACTCTCAGAAATTAGGCCATTTCTATTGGGATTCGAACCCACGACCATTGCAGTAGAAGTCCAGCGCGTTATCCATTGCACTGCAGGGCACAACAAACGAGTTAACTTTCTATATATGCTGTTGGACTATTATTTTTTGTGTGTTACTATTTATTCATTTTTTAATTTAATCAATGAATTAATATTTTTAAAAAAAACTGTATTAACATCAAGTGTCATCCACTATAAGTTTAAAAAAATGTATTTTAACTTAAATGGATGAGTAGAAAATATTTTATTAACGATTAAAAATTTGAACAAGATATATTTATATATAGGAGAGAGTGAAGTAATAATAGGAATTGAAAAACTTAATAAAGGAAAATAAGATTTCAATATCGTTCAATGTGCAATTCCTTTCCCTGTGGTACAATTTTTAGAGAACGAACATCGGTTCAGTGAAAGATACATAATAAATAGGACAAAACAAAAATATGCAAAGTAAATAATAATAATAATAAAAAAAGTCCAGCAAAAAGTTCTTAAAATCCCTAATAAAAAAAGAACCTGAAAAATCAAACATTTCGTCTGAATACTAAAGAACACCATTAATTCAGTTTCCCTTCTTTAAGAATCCCGATAAGATATATCTGCAAGCGAACATAATCAATGACTCGTTGATTATATAAAAAAAATGACTTGTCGGAAGATGAATTGAAAAATTATTATTTTTCATGTTCAACTTGAATTAAATGCGGTATAACTTCTTCCTTCAAAATTTCTTATCAAACAATGACAATAGCACTTTTTCATTTACTTATTGCCAAAACCCCAATAAATCGATCGTGAAATTATTTTAATCATAAAAAAAATACACTCCCACGAAGAGATATTCCCATTCCCCTCACGTATGCTCTACTAATTAAACAATCATGCATCTAAGATAATGGGATAATTTATTTCCAACGACATGCATCACTCCCCAATCCAAGGGTGGAGTGAGTCACAATCAATTTCAGATGGAGAATATTGGATTTCCCAGATGTCGAACAACGTCGAAGAACATCGAGGGGAGGGTGAAAACGACCCCCCCCCCCCAGAAAAAAGTTACCATTAATGAGAGGCACACCCTATCTACTGGTTCCACCAACTGCACTTACAGTACTTCATTATCAATATTATCCCTCAAGAACAAAGCACGGAGAGACTCCGAATGTTCCTCGATACATCATTATCATCTCTCTTACATCCCAATCTACGATTTACTCCATGGATACAGGTGAGTAGAGTAACAATGCCAAGGGGGGAGGGGGTGTACCTCGTGCCTTGCCCTCTCCGATTCAAGTAATCGTTTTTCTGGTAAAGGTGTCAAAGTAAAGCTGTGAGGTTGTAACTCAGCAGGGGTTGCCAGCACTGTAGGATTGGAGTGTTTATGCTGTTGCTCGTTGGATGTATAGGACTTGGAGATTAGTTTGCGGAAAGGGGTGGTCAAATTGATGAGAAAAGAACAAGAAGTAAAAATAGTGAAGGCTCGTGAGAATTGATTTGGACTGTTTGGTATGTGAGGCTTAGGTTCACGTAATTCACATTTAGTGTTCGTGGTTGTATGAAAGGGATTTTTGTTGGAGTTTGTTTATTGCTTTTGGTCATGCAGTGGGGAGGGGTGAATGCATGAGCTGGGTTATTTGGTTAATAAGAACGAAGTAAGGAATATTTGTATCAGGATGTGTATTAGGCAGAATAAAGTTATTGCATTTATGAGGGAGAAGGCACAAACTAAATAATATGAGTTCATGCTAAAATGTTACATTTTGAAACTTATAAATCTATTCTAATATTACATAAATGGACTAAAGTTGTACATATATATCAGTGAAATGTGCTATCAAATGAACATATGAACAAGTAGTATAAAAAAAAAATTAAGCCAATTTTTGCTTAGGTCAACAAAGAATTTTTTTTTGTTACGTTTATTAAATAGTTACAATTAATATAAATAGGTATATACATATAACAAAATCACAATATTAAGCGACAAAATAGAAAGCGATTTTCTCTGAAATTCTCCGTTCTATACACCGTATTGGATTATTTTTGTTTATTTGTTACAATTTATTCATTAATTAAATTTAATTATTTTACTAAAATAGCATAGTAAAAAAGAAATCATATTCTCAGAAATTAGGCCATCCTTGATGGGATTCGAGCCCACGGCCTTTGGATTAGAAGTCTAATGTGCGCTATCCATTGAGCTACAACGACAACAAAGAACAATTTTTCTTTATATATATGATGCTGAACTATTATTTTTGTTTGTTACTATTTTTTCATTAATTAAGTTTGACTAATGAATTAATATTTGAAAAAACGGTATTAACATCAAGTGTCATCTACTACAAGTTTTAAAAAAATGTAATTAAACTTAAATGGATGAATAGAAAGTATTTTATTAACGATTTAAAATTTGAACAAGATTATATATATATATATATATAATTCTAATAATTTAATCGGTAATAGCTCTTGAATTATTTAATGTCCAGTCCTACAGGACAACAGTATAATTAATTTAACTGGCTACCCGCCTACCAGGGAATTTTGAAACTATCTCCATCCACTTCCTAAAATCACGTGACATCCCGCTGGCTAAAAATACCGAGATCTGGAAATCGTGCTCTCTTCTCTTCTGCTCTCTCCTCTGCTATTCTCTGCGATCATGTAGCTAACCGGCTGCCGCGCTTTTGAGTGTTGTCTTTGTCTGTGATGTGCCGTCCAGTCTTTGCTGTTTGTAAGATGCATATGTGTTTCAAGAAGCACAATAAACTGGATTATTGATTTACATGACTGCCTCATCGATAATACAGTATTCGACCACTCGCCACGACAAAATACAATAAATTGCCACACAATAAGTTTTATCATTACACACACACTGACATGAAAAATAGTCTACCAAAAGGCATGCCAGTTATATTACACAATGCTACAAATAATATTGTTAATATTTTTAATTATAATACTTACATATTATAACGGGCAAAATTAAAAGAAATAAATAAACTTATTTAACTTAGAACTATTCAACACTGATAAACTACCAGATGTAAGGCATCACTTTTTTGAAATCAAAATGTTCTCTTTTTTTTTCTCTTCAAAACAAAATTACTTCACATGAGAATTTCTTGACAAACAATAAACATTTAGAAATCAGTTTTTTTAATAAAAAAACAAGACAATGAATTTTGTTAAAGCCTTGTGAAATCTAATTAAAAATTCATCGAGATTCTAATTTTTTTTTATGAGTTTTTGAATGGAATTCCAAATCAATTTTTTAAGTTTATTATAATTATAATTTTTTCTAAAAATAACTTTAATACATTGCCTAATTCGAAAAAAAAAATTGCAATTATACTTTATGAAACGAGAAACGTTTTACTAAATATTATAAATACAAAAAATAGAAATTAATTTTTTCTTAGAATTTCAATGTTGTTCCTGTACTTAAACTATATTTGAAAACTTGAATTCCAAACTTTTTGCATAATCATCTTTTTCCAAGATGAGTTAATCATTATTCTATAATATTTACTTTCAGTTTATGGTGCATGTAAATATTGCTAAGAAAAAATTAGCTTTTCTGTAAAATTTCCGAATTGGTAAAATATTTTAAGTATTTTTTTTTTCTTTATGGCTCTTAAAAATTGTTTTAATGCAAATGAAAATAACCTACGTGATTTTTTTTTTCAAAATAATAATATTTTTCTCTTTACTTTTCAAAAGTATAAAGTTCATTCAAATGAAACCTGGTCAGTGCATCTAACTTTGCATTACATGTAAGGGGGCACCACGCAACTGCGTGTTTGGTGACACCATCTATCAATAGATATACTGACGCATGTGCTACGTTTGACGTTTCATAGAGATTGTGTGGTTTCACTCCGAAATGAACATGGTCACAGAAGTTATTATCCATTACTGAACATGCAGGCGATTTAGAAGGAATGACGAGGATGAATTCGGTTTTTATTGGCGGAAGGAGTTGGAGGCCAAGAAATGAAATGCATCGACGGATGAAGGCTGTGTACTATGAATACAGTCTGTGTCGTTCAAGTGTTGTGAAATGGCGCAAAAGATTCCTTGAGGGGTGCAAGTTACTGGACAGGCTCATCACGTGTCATCAAACCGGAAATGATTGTGGAAATGAATGATTTAGTCTTGGACAACCGCAGAACCTTTTGGATCTCTAAAACGAGCTATTCGCGGACATCGATTCACAACGAACTACGAAGTGTGTGACTGGGTCCAGGCTTGGATCCGACAGCAACCTACCAGTTTCTTCAAAAATAGAATTGACCGGCTGGTGTCACAATGTGATAAATGAGCCAATAGTTTTAGGGAATATTTTTGAGTGTGTACTGTGTATAACTACATTTTTTTAGTTAATAAAATTGTTACCGTGACTTTCTATTAGTGACCAGGATTCATTTGAATGCTCTTTATAATTTAAACGTATTTCACATAAAACAAATGGTATTAAGCAAATTACTCTAGTTGATAATATTTGTATAATTCAGTCTTAATTATGCATTTAACATACATAGTTCTTGCTAATTCTTCGTATAAAATTGCGATATCATGAAATCGTGTACATTTTTTAAAAATGAAATCGATTGCTTCCTTGAAAATCCTTTATCTTTATTTAGTTTCCTTCAATAAATAAAGCTATAATTTTTTTTCAATTATATTATTTATAAGTAATCTTTTTGGAAACATTTTTAAAAATTTAAAAAATGGGAGTAAATACCAGATATAATTTAATTAAATGTGTGCATATAAAGTTTGAGTCAATGTGGTATTTAAAAGGGGAACAGTTTCGAAGAGACAATTCGTAACATTTGCTTTACTAAGCAACTATTTAAATTACGCAAATGCAAAGAAAACATGCAACAAAGAAAATTTTACAAGAAAGAGAAGATTTAATGCAATGGAAAAATATACTTCAAATTTTTTTTTCAGAAGTTTATGTTTGAGTTAGCTTTTTTTAGATTTCGTCTTCATTCAAATTCCAAAATGTTGAAACATCTTATCTAAATAGAAACGTAGAAATAACAAGCTCAAACATCGAATGAAAAAGCCCAGTCAGAAATTAAACCTACACTTATTTCGAATTTATGATGCATGCGCATATTATTTTTGCTACATCTCTTGAAAGCTTTCTTATTTTTCTTAAATGCACCGAAGAAATGGAGTGAAACAAATTACCGAAAAGAAAGAAAAAAAAAGACTGATTTCTATTGTGACTTAAAATAAAACTCATTTCTTACTTTTTTTCTAAATAAAGTTAATCCCAGATCTCTAGTAAGAACAAATAAAGCGTCTCGCTGAGCCACTTGTTCTTGAGATGTTGAAAAAAAAAGGTACAGAAACAAAAGAAATTCATCGAATGCAATGTTTTTATTCAATTTGCATTGGCCGCCATGAATACCAGGAGTCTTGTTTTAAATTGAAGGCAAAAGAATGCAAAAAAAGTGAAGTGAAGTACTTGAAAATTCCTAAGATCCAGAAAACAAGTTCCCTGGGATAAAACAAATGCAAATTGCTTCTTTTCCGTTAATCCCAAGGTGGAAAAACAATCAGACTCCAGTTAGAGAGATAAAAAGCCTTAGATAGTAGATTAAATGCTTTTAAAGTACTATTGGCGGATATCTCCTCCATAAACATGTGTGGAAATTCCTGTTTTTGAAAACAAAATCTATCGATTACTCTTTTCCTGTTTCTTCAGAAAGTGGAAGTTCGAATCACTTAAGACTTCTAATCACTTTTAAAATTGAACAGATTTCTATTTTTTTGTGAAAGGAAAAATAAAATTATTACTTTTTCGAAAACTTTTCAGTTACGATTCGCACTTATTTTTATAAATAAAGTATACATTAATTTAATGAAAATAGATTAATTATGGAAAGGGAGAAAAGCATGCACAAATTATACGTTTTAAGCATCTTGTGCATAAGCTTTTTTAAAAGGGTTATAACACTTTTTTTATTTTCATGTTTACTATATTCAATTATGTTTGAGAGCCAACGGGTTCAAGCTAGTTTCAAGAGGTAAACCAGTCCAGAATAATATTTAATAAGTTTAAAAATGTAGGTTTTAGGGTCTGCCATCCCATGTTATATTTTTTATCTCGGGATTACATTATGTCCAAAACCCGGGATCTACGGATTAGGATTGGACTATTTATTAAAAATACATACACATTAAGCAGTTTAAATTGGACAATAAAACTGAAAGTATAAAAATTGGTTTAATATTAGTTTTATTAAAACAAATCAGAACAAAACTGAATTCTTCATTAAAAAACAAATAAAAATAATACATAATGAAATTTAAAAAAAAAACATTTCTTAATTTCTTGTGTTTCTGTAAATAAACTTTTAAAAAACACAGATCGTCCTGAATTTCATCGTTTAAATAGCTTCTTATTTTTGTTACAAATTGTCCAGCTGAACAAAATGCTCGTTCGGATTCTATACTAGTATCGTGTTATCGTCATTAAATAGTAGTATGTTCTTTTCAGGTAGTCACCACTTTTCTCTCCATTTTCAAAAAAAGAGGCATTTCTTTTTGAATTTTTGATGGCAGTGTCTCAAATCTAGTAGACTGCATTGATGTGTATACCTCTTCGAAAACTTTATCTAGTTTTTTTGTAACACTTAATAGTTTTTGTGTATAAATTGATTCAGTTATTGAATCAGAATGTGAATCCATTTCAAGTGTTACCTTATTTAAAATAGAAGATCCATTTGCATGAGCTGTTAGTAATGCAATATGATTTGAAGTGTCTCAAGCATTTCAAGCATCAATTAAGAGCATTTAATCGAAGAAGGAACCATGACAAAATCTATTCTTGAGACGTTGCGTATAACATTATGTAAGTATTGCCGTGAGCCACTTAGATCTTTGCGACGTTCTCCCATACAAGAAAAGAGAGTTGTTCTAAGTATTTAATTCTTAGAACATTTTGATGAAAAATAAATTTAAAATATACTTCAGACAAAAATTAAATCTCAGGATTTCGGGATTGGAATACACACCGGGATCCCGGGATTTCGGTATCTCAGGACGGCAAACCCTAGTTTAAGGGTAACTGTTACGTTCAAAAAGGTTTCGAACAATTTCCTATGCCTTGGTGTATTTGATAAGTATTTCGTTCATGATCGTTTCGTTTGTTTCACTTATTCTTTTGTTGTGGTTATGGAACTTTGGACAACATTTTTGAGTACTTACGTATTTTATCGGCGACTTCATTCATCAAATCAAAAGACATTGCCACAAGCCGCTATATGCAGCCAGAAGTGGAAAACCGTTCTCGCTCATTCGGAGCATAATAACGGTGACAACACTTGACAACACTTTCAAACTGGGGGCCTCATTTGATTTGGCGAAACTAATCGACGATATAATGCGTATGCACCGATTTTTACCACAATTTTGTCTGAGATTAGGCAATTGCCAATACTTATCGTTCATCTCTGATGTAATTTTTGCAATTCAGGCAAAAATATGGTACAATGTATTTCCTGTAATAAGAAATAAATTCTGTTCAAACGAATCAATTGAAATTGCTTCTTTATTTATGTAATAAGCCATTGAGAGTTTTGAACGTTTTTTAATTCTGAAAATATATGAGCATCATTTTATGTCTAGTATAATTTTCGAGGTCAATCTTTGAGGTAGTCACCAGAAAGAGAGACACATTAAAATATTGCATGCCCTTCTTTAATAGTTGAGGTTTTATGCTAACAGTTGACAGCGAGTATTTATATCAGAGTTTACTAACTAGTAGTGTGTTAGTTTGTGGGAAAACAAAAATACATTTGACCCATACCATTATTTTCAGAGATAATTAAGAAAGTTTTAGAATTCTTGAAAAAAATAAATAAACAGATAAAGCAAAATAAAACATTATATTGTCAAAGGAAATGAGTTCACAATTTTGTCTGTTTGCTTGTACATTACGAATAAGTAAAAAGGATGTACAATATTTTAAAAATTTTCTAAATAGTCTTATAGTGTTGATCTTATATATGACTCGTAAGAAGACGTTTTCATAACACACATGGATTTAATATTATTTTTATTACTTAATTTACGAAACAAAGTATCAGCATTGGTCCCTTAGAGGTAATACAAAATTCGTCTGATAACAACTTTCTGATATATTCTTTGACATTTTTTTTCCTAAAAATGGCGAAAAAATACTTTAATAAAAATAATAGAGCTTATAGGAATATTAGAGAATATATATTCAATAAAAAAAATACTTAACATTTTTTTGACTTAAATTTTTAATATCACCCTATTTTACTATTGAAATTATTCAAAACATTTAAATATTATTGGGGCAGATTTCTTACTGTTCTCTGTTATTACCGTTACACACCGACATCTAATCCAAAAAGATTATTTTTTGTTCCTTTTAGTGTAGTACATGTATTAAAATATATAGAATACACAGGTCTAGATGTAATAAGTTTGAATTTTCAATCACATGGCAATTAGGAAAATTATATCAGAAACCCGAATCTATTGAATTTTAGAAGCATCAAATAATACTTTACAGGAGTGATAAACTTTCCAGCGAATATACTCCCAACGTGTCTAAAAATGGGTCATGAAATCCGGTGGAGTATTGTGGAATCAATTGTGTAAAGTATTTGTTCAAAAATGTTTAATTTTCAATTACAGGCGAGGATTAGTAAAAATATATGTATATATTTAAAGGCGGATAAAGAATTCTTTTGCTAATATGTTCGTGTATAGCAAAATCAGACACACAATATGTTCACTGTGATCTACATTCATGTCTCGTGATTTTGGATATTTTACAGTAACCTTCATATTGAATTGCATTGCTACAATATTAATGTTTCTTTTTGTTTAAGAAGCAAATCTCGAGATATGAATACAAGGGCTTTTTCCATATTTGGTTGTATCATCAATATATACTTTATATATAAAAAAAGCTTCCCTCATAATTGAATTTTACAAATATGTAAAAATATAACCAGACATATACTTTAGAAATGATAAAGAGGTATCTTATATTCTTTTTTACACTATAAAATGAAATAAGATTTTAATATCTAGATATTTTCAAAAGTAGGTGGTTAAAAATATTTAAAAACAAAATACTTGAAAAGAACAGAAGATAACAAATATTTTAAAAATTGATGATTTATATCTATGTTTCCTTTATAGATGCGTTAAAAAATTCAATGCTTCATTTATAGTCGTATTCTTAATTACATTTGCGAATTCATACATCTGTAAAAGGAGAAATATACGTCTTTAATTCAATATTTTCTTGAAATAAAATTACTTGTGACATAAACTTTAGAAATAATACAAATAATTTTAAATTGCATCATAATTAAAATTGATCATAGTTTTATTTTACTCTGTGATATCGTATAAGTTTCTGCTATTATTATACGAGTATTTCATCAGTAAATAACTTATATTACGACAAATTAATTTATAGAGGGATTATGATTTTTTAATTGGGAATTAAGGTTTAATTTTGATTACTTAAAAAAAAGAATTTGGTTCAGAATTAATTTACCTTGTTTTTAATTAACGAATGTAATTAATTTAATCTTTCAGCGTTACCACAACCCATAAGGGAGCACAAAGATACAATATTAAACGTAATATAAGAAATACTTCAAAAAGGGAAAAAATAACAATGTTCCAAGATCATTTAGAGCTGAATAGAAATAAATCTATTAAGGAAAGTTGGGTCGTTGATTAAAATTATATCAATTTAATATTTTTAATTCCTTTTTAATACCACATATAGTTAAAAGATACATCTGCAATTAATTTATAATTAAATTGTACACCAGGAAAAATAATTATTGGGAACCGTAATTAAACATTTTCTCTTTCGATTCTTTCAAGTAAACAATATATTTAAAATTATAAAACACATCAAAGGATGGAATGCATTTCCAAAAAGGTCACAGTTAAGGTATTCCAATGGGAGTGTTCTCCTTCCCAGCAATTACATAATTTCACTTGAATTCACCTCCTCGAAAACACAAAATTTTAATGAGTTATCTTAGATAAAATCTTTCTTGTTTTAATTGCACATCAAAAGATATCGGATGAACCATATCAAAGTAAACAATTACACTGCTTTAATTATTCTTAATATAAACAAAGTTTAAGGTTTCTTCTTAACCTATTAAAAATCACTCTCCGACTTTCAAGGCCCCCTAATAACGTTAATTAGAAAAGGATCATACGGCGGAGATTGAGAGAGAAATCTTTTTTAAATCCTTTTGTTCGTCAATGTTTTGATATAATTTGAAATAAACTGGAAATAAACTCTTTGGAAAATATCATTACCTGCCTGCCTTAAATTGCATTTTTCTTTTATGAAAGAGAAAACAAGATAGAATACTGTTTTAAGTTTCGAATTTAATCGGATCTGTTTCATCAATTTTCTCCCGAAAGCTCTGTGATGAGGTGGAATTTATGTGTTTAGTGCGAGATGAATTATTTCGGACAAAAAGTCGATTTTCTTTGTTTTAAATAAATTGCAAATGGGATTTTCATTTGAAATTTTTCCAAAAATATAGGTTTTATATTTAATAAGTTTGAGATCCAACTGTGTGTGTGTTTCATAAAATTCAATTTGAATAACATATAATAATTTTTTTTAAACTTTTCAATTGGTATATAATTTTTAACTCACAGAATTGTTGTGCACTAATTTAAATGCAGAGTGATATGCTAAAATATTTCTTGTGAGTATGAAATTAGTGTTATTTGTAGCAGAGGCAAATATATTCTACCGGAAAGTTTTACATCTTTTAACTTATTTTATAATTATATCTATAAGTTCAATACACACGATTATGATATTAGTCAGCTATCCTTATAGACTTATGTTTTTTGGAGTGCATAATGAACACATGGTCCTTTAACCATATTAACCAAATAATGTTTTGAACTTAATTGTTATTTAAATATTCACAAGAGAAATTATGATTAAATTTAATCATGCATATATGCATGTATTGCTTACTTTTATTTCAATATTTATAACTGATGCACTTTTGGTATTAAAGGTAATTAAGGCATTAAAGATTTCGGTTATCTATTAAAACGTTTAAAAATATCAGAATATATAAATATGCATTTTTTGTAGTTAAGCACATACGCTTGATTAAAAGCAAGTAAATACTATTTCCACATTTATGGCAGCGTTTCTCAAACTGTGGGGAGAGCCCCCTTTGGGGGAGTAATAACTGTAGGAGGGAGGCGTGAGCCTATTGAAAAATCGAAAACAAAAGTTTGTTCAAAAAATTATTAATTTACTGAAAGTAAGCAAACAAAATGCTTTCTGATATAATAAATTATAAAATGCACATTTTTTACAGGGATATAATACACTTATAAATGTATCAGAGTACTGTGCAATATATTTTATTATTAATTTAACAATACTAAGTTAAGAACAAGTGTGATAATTACCAGTGACCCCATGGACTTGTATTAACACTTATCTTGATAATTTACGTATTTTATAATTAATCTTATATAACACTTATCTTATAATTAACTCCTTAACTACCGATTAAAAGTTACGCGATTCGCTCCCCAATGCCAACATTTACCACGTAGACGCGCGTAATTTGATGTGTTTTTAGGGGGATGAGGAGAAAAGAAGGAATCAATAAGCAAATCCTCTGAAATAAGTAAATCCTTCGCAAACACTGTCAAGGTCCTGTTATTGCATTCCAAAGCCTTCGAAATAATTGTATGAATAGCAGTGCACAGAAAAGATCGTACTTCGGAAAGACGTATATATACGTCCAGAAAATTAATGCTTTGGCTGAGTGACACGTTTATATACGTCAGTGGCACATAAGAGATTAAATTCGTATTGTAGCTTTAGTGTCAAAGTATAATATTATTTAATTCAATACATTGTTATTGTATGGAGGGGAAGACGCGATGAAAATTTGAGAATATCGCGAATATTGAAAGTTTGAGAAGCATTGATTTATGGTGTTTTTGCGAAGAACTTTAAATCATGTTTTCTACAGTTTTAACACTTTAGAAGTAATGCGAGTTAATTGTTTGAACTTTTTATTTTAAGCGAATTTCAGTTTCGAATACTATTTATAGTTTTTCAATACTTCATGTATAATTTCTTAATTATCTTTATTGCACGCTTTTAATTTTACATATCCTAAAACTGAATAATTCGTCCCAATATTTCCAAGAGGATCTTTTTTTGTTAAATTTATTACTACATCTGTTGCTTTAATTGAAGGAAAAGCATTGTGATTAAACTTGTAAAAAATTCTTCAGTTTCTACTACATGAGTACCAACCATTCTTACTCTTTTTTTAAAGATAATAAACATCCTATGTATCCCAATTTCATTTTGTTAAAGCTAATTTAGACATGGAATCATTGATAATTATAATCAATTATGCATATAAGCTGACACTATATCAATGTTTAGCGTAATGTTAATTTCCATAAACACTTTTTATTATTTTATTTTTAATTGTTCGCGATACAAACCGGAGAAAGACAAAGTAGAAATGATGCATACACACAAATTCTGATTTCGTCCGTGTTTCATATTTCCCAAGTCAGAAAAAAGTCAAAAAAATTATGTAATAAATTCTTACTTATATTAATATTTCATTAAATGATGCTTTTGTAAGGATTGAAAATATATTATTGTTAAAATAAGGAATCAATTTGTAAAACAATATATTAATTCTGTTTCTTGATTAATACGTTTTTCGTGAAATACCTAAATGAGGATAATTGTGTTTATTGTATAATACTTCAGTAAAATCTTAAAGATGTTGTAACTTGGATTTGTATAATCCATTTAACCCTTAAAAGTTATTTTGTATATTGTAAAAGAATAAATTGTTGAAATGTATTGATACCGACACATTTATAATCGTTGCACACACACGCACACAATGTTTCAATTGCCTTAATTTGATATACAAATAATAAAATGGAAAATACAATGTTTCTTTAATAATAGGTTATATTTTATGATGAAACTAAATTTAACTAAATTTCACATAGATATTTATGAGTTAATTTATTTCTTGCGTCTTCCCACATTAACAACGTTGAGAGTAGTGATCAAGCCTTCATCACTTACCTATACATATGTCACCTACTTCCCTTAGACATTTATGGCATCAGCATGTAACGCCTTTCAATGAGCATTTGCACACAGATGGATTCATATAATATATGTACTTAGGTAATTATTTTCCCTTTAAAAGATTCCATTAATATTAATTTACGTTTTTGAGTTTTGCTTGAATAACTAGAGATTAAGAACTAAGTAATTATTTTCAATTAAACATATTTTGTTGCAAAATAGAATGTGAGAAATATAATAAAAGTAAATCTGAACTTAGGAAAATTAAAAACACTAATAAAAGTTAAAACTGAAGTGAGATGCAAGTTGCAAACGAAAGTAGATACAAGTTGCAAGTGAAAGTAGATGCAAGTTGCAAACGAAAGTAGATGCAAGTTGCAAACGATAGTAGATGCAAGTTGCAAATGAAATTAGATGTAAGTTGCAAAAATTAAAGTAGATTAAGACATCCTATTTCAATTTAAAGTCAAGTTAGCTGCAAAAAGAAGAGCACAAATAACTCATGCTACAAACTCGCCCAATTTCTTCTATCTAGTACTTTTGCAAATAACTTTAACTATTGAAATCTAAAAGTACAGCTCACTTTATTTATTAACCAAACTTCAAGTAATGTAGAAGGGCTCATAAAATGTTGAAAAATCAATGGAAAAGACAAAATAAGTACGAACCTTGCATACTTGACAATTTTTTAAAAACTATTTGGATTAGAGTTTTGTCATAGATATATCAATCAGCGAAAAGGGGGAAAAAAAGTCTATATTTTCTTAAAATAAGCAAAGTGAAAACAAATTAGAAAATTAGCCTTACAGACACATGAAACCGATTCGGGCTCAAGATCTTAACATATTACAGAGTCTACAGTTTCACAAACATGGTATTTTTTTTTCCAGACACAATAACCGGTTCGAAAACAAAACATGTGTCATTCCTTATGAAGAGAAGATTGTGAAAGATCAATTAATCATCGTTCACTTTAACAAGCACGAATGGCCAAGAATAACAATAAGTCGCCCTGGCTCGTTCTCCCAAGATGAATTACGGCTTGAAAACACGCAGCAGGTTTTAAATAAAATCAGGGAAAGAATATGATGTTTATTTAAATGAGCCTGGCTCTAACTTCGAGAGGAAATTCTGCCTTTTTGAGAGAAAAAAAAAAAGGGATGAATGGTTCAGACACGAGTTTCTTCACTATAAAAGAATAATTATCTGAAAAAGGGGCAATTGCACAAATTTGGAGAGGTTGTGATCTTTAAAATGGAGAACTGGAAAAATGAAATGCATGAAAAGTCAACCGTTTAGAGGTTTTGAGTAATGATGGTGTTTGTGAGTTTTTGTGTTACAATGCATTGGATCTGTAAATGGGAAACAGAATAAAGGATGTGTAGTTATGTTTATGAAAATGGCATTATTCAATCATTTCGTTAATTAATTTTATTTCAGAAGTACTATTGTTACAGTTATTAGATAAATAAAGTCCTTTGTGCTTCTTTGAAAAGAAACAAGAGTTATTTTGATTTATATTCCATGATTTTCACTCCATTTCGTGATAACACGAGAAGTTCATTTTAATAATGTTTCATTTTTGTAGAATTAATCGTACACGTTTTCGACATATCTTTTAAGGTAACTACCCTAAAATCATGACTTTTTAAAAGACTAAAAAAAATTATGATTTTATTTTATAGGCCATCTTATTAGCTTCATGAAAATACTAAGTTTTTTTTTTTTTTAAAGGGAACAAGAAACCATTGCTCACTAGCCATGCACGGATATAAAAAAAAGAATACAGGTGTAACCAAACGCAATACAGACAAAAAGAAGCAAAAAACAAGTGTCTGGGAACTTCAATTCTTTGGAATGGTATAAAGAGCATGAATTGATGCTTCAAAGCAACAATTTGGTTACATTTAAAGGGCAAAAAACTTGGTGTTTGACAGTGATATTGGATGTTTAATACGGTGTGTGGTCCCACCGAATTGCTAAGACTACCACGCACATGTTTTGCATGGATACGATGAGGTTATCGATGAGATTTTGAGGAATACTATTCCACTCATGACGAAGCCCTATTTTCCTGTTCAAGTAACAGGATTTCTTAGTCTTGAGATCATGCTATCTGGACTATACGCCATATGGTTTTAGCTTCAAGAAAGTTCTTCACAAGACGGACTGTATGAAGTCTGGCATTATATCCTGCATTTAAAGAAATAAATCACCTATGACTGCAGTCGAAGACCCGACATGGGGTCTCAGGATCTTGTCTGCATACCTTTTGCTATCAAGTTGCCATTCAGAATGATAAACAGGTCAGTTTGTCCTCTTATGCTGATTCCAGCCTATATCATCAAATTACCTAGTCCAAAATGTGATCTTTTCCTGAACGAATATGGAGTTACTTCGAGTTTCCCTGGGGTCACATTATAAATTGAATTAAAACTCGTCTGTAAACAGCATTTAACTCTATTCCTTTCGCATCTAATCTTGATGTTGAAAAGAGCAATTTCTTCGGACTACACGGTATCTTGTTGTCAACAGAACACACCATTGACCTACTTGCATACAGACCACCCTCATAAATGATATTTCGGATTGTTTGGTTTTAAATCCTACGCTTTGTTGCTAAAAGAATCTGTGTAGCATTTGCTGTTCTGTCTCAAAGAGTTGTTCACAGGATATATTGGTCATTATTTGCAGTGTTTGCTTGTGAACAACCTTGTCCTGGCTGACGTCAAACATGCTTCATTTCTTGGAATCGATTTCACATTCTTACAATGACGCTTCTTGCCAGTCCAACAGCGCATGCTACAGTTTATTGTGCTGGCTCAGATTCCAGGCTTCTGATAATACGCCAAGCCATGGATTCCGGTAGATCACGTTATCGTGACATTTTCCAGACACCTTTTGTCAGAACAAACAGTCAAATGATTGAATTTCAATACTGAGAAAACGAATAACAACAGTTTCTAAGAAACCACGATTCATGCAATTATGTATGTATATATATTTGTATACTAAATACACACACACATATATGTGTGTGTGTATTTGGTTTTTTGACGTCAGGATTTGATTTGCTACACTTCAGACTATTGATGATTTATTTTTAGTTATCAGAAGAAAACCTTTGTGTGATTCTGTTTAATCCATGTGCTCTCCTAATTTTTTTGAGCGTTGTTTTCATATAAAGCGTATAACATACTAAAAATAACATTTTGATTCTAAGAACACAATATCTGACTGGCAAATATTCTGAAAGAGTTCCTATGGAATGATTAAGGAATAAAATAATCCTTAAAAATTAATTCTCTAGTAATTATTTTGAAAATGTTTATATTTATTTTAATATCTCTTTATTTTAAGAGTATATACCATAATATTCTAGGAAATTTATTTCTGACCAATATGAATCACATTTTTGAATAATATTTTAAAAGCCTTTTAATACAGGATATACAATACAACAGAAAAATAATTCTTACTACTGTTTATTGTTAATTTGCAGCCGTTATGAATAGTTGTGAAATATAACCATTTTGGTTTTGCAATTATGTGTGATGAAATGTTTGTTGATAAAAAGAAAATAGATTTGCGTAAAAAATATACATGATTTTCTGTAAATACTTTTTATTGTCTCTCATTTTTTTTTCTGAACCTAGCATCAAATAAATATTAATTACTGGTGTATTTCTTTTTGTATATTTAAAACCAAAATAATTATAATTTTTCATATATGTAAATCTTTTTTTATAAAAAATGTATATATTTTTTCTGTTTAATTACTTTATAGAAATTTATTTTTGCACTTCTAAGAAGTTGAATTACATGACAACATCATTCCCTCACTATTCACATTTTACAAATTTAAAGTAGAAATTTTTTTTCTTTAATTTTTACAATCTTCAAGATTAATTAAAATTTTAAGTGAATTTATGCAAATAAGGAAAACTATCTTAAGCATATGCATATTTCTATCTTATTTCAGCATCTCAACAACATTTAAATTTCTTTCTTTCAATTCAAATCTTTCTAATTAAAACAAATACTTAAAAAGTACCTTAATTAAAGGTTGATTTAAAGCAGAAGTAATGGAGATCAGATAATGAATCAGAGAAGGCTAATTACGGCACTAAAATTCTAATTTCGACGATTATCAATCAAAGTATTTCCGCTAATGGTAAATCAAAGAGAACTCTTTTTTTTTGTTTTAAAATTAACATTCTGCGTGTTTTAATTTACTTGTGGTTCCGCATTTACTAATTGGAATCACGGTAGTAGTGTAAGCATTTTAACTCGTTTCTGTATATATACATCATAGATTATTTATGAATTTCTTGCATACTTTGTCAGTTTTAGTTGGTGATATTTAAGTGAAACAATGAGTTCGTGTCTGGGATTCGTAAATTTACTATACATGGAGTTACCAAATTTCTCCAACAAATCTCCACACAGTATTTGACGGATCTATACGCGTTCCTTCAATTTATCTTCAATGGTTCAAAATTACGTGGTCCGTCGCCAAAAGCCCTCGTGTAGCTGAACAATACGACGTTAATATATTCACTCACTCAATTAATCTGTAAAGGACAGTTTCAGTGAAGATTTTTTCTTACTAGATGGCTGCACCTGTCAGCTGTTTCAGAATCAGTGGAATAGATGCCATGGTGTGATAAAATCCAAATTAATTATATTCTAATAAATGTTAAACTTAAATAATAAATGTTAAACTTATTTTACATAAATACACTTAATTACTGTTAATTTTTTTAAAAAAAATGATCCTCATAATTTATGTTTCAGTTTTATATTTTTACTTGTGTACCTCTATCGATTATACATATGTTTAACTGTAACGAAACTGTATTTTTTGTGAAACGTGGCATTTTTGTACAACGTTTTTACACCTGCTTTGCTGACGGTGTCGAATCGACACGCATAATAAAATTTCCAGTAGTTATTGGTAAAGTTGAATTATGAATTATTTTCAAAACTCAACACGCTGAGTATTTATTAGAGTGCTGCTAAAAAAGCACCATATAAATCCTCTTGGGGAAATCTTTGGCTATCAATTAGCGTTTTTCACAATCAACCCTTTGGAAGAAGATAATCGTGGTATTTAAATTAACTTACTGTATATATAGTCGAAGATTTCTAGCTTGAGGAGAGAGTAGGAGAGAAGATATACTGAAGTCAGGTGAGATTGCTACTGAAGGTATATTAGAATCATTGTGATTTGAGACTTATTAGGAGGAAACTTTAAAGTGTCGATTGTTCTCTAAGATTGAATTGATATTAGATTAGAATCGGATGATAGGTTAGATCCTTTATTAAGGTAAGGATCAAGTTTGATAGTCTCCTAATCGTTCGCGTTTTACCGTCGTTGCTCCACTTTCGCGGTTAGCATTGAGGCATTCTCTTACTATTATTAGTTGAAATTGTGTCTGTTCTTTGTGTGATTAAGAAATAGATTAATTGGATCATGCCGAGTGTTTCTTCCCTTTCTCTCCCACATCTAGGAGCCCGAGAGAGCGCTGCGAGCGTCTCACAAGCATTACCTCTCAGCATCTCACATTCATTTAGTCGGAATAATTCGTAAAAACTGTTATGAAGGGTGGGATGTCGAGTGGAGTCACAGATCGATGTCAGAAATGCAGCGATATGTGGTTTTAACAGAAATTGTTCAAGGTTCCTAGCGCGTAAGTCATAGAACAGCCAACATCGAAGGACGAAGGTATGTCGGACACGTTCAAATAAATCCGGTGAGCCATGTTAGCTGAAATGACGAGGATCCGTGACGTGAGATCCTCTATTGTAGCCACCGGCGTCTAATACAAAAGCGATTTCAGTTGGTCCCAGAAGAAGAAATCTAAGGGATTGAGGTTCGGGGAGTATTGAGGCCAAGCAGTAGGTCCACCGTGTACAATCCACCTCCAGGAATATGCAACATAGAGGTGATTTCGTAAGGCAATAGAAAAATGTACTGATGCACCACCGTGCAATGTTCTGATGCTCAGTGGCTGGTACTCCTTGCAGTAACTTCCAGTAGAAATGGGAAATTTTCATACGTAAAGGTTTCTTCAACCATTTCTCGGCACTCCAAATCCCCGCATTTGTTGGCCACTCCCTTCATCTGGCTCATCATTCTCCCGACGGCTACTATTAACACGATTTTCACCGTATAAACGTGGTTTTCTACCCTGTGGGGTATGATGATTTGTCGTCCCCGTGCTGCCTACTATCACCTATCTGAGTTTATTCGGTCGAATTCGGCAACATCCTGTATACATGGGGATGATTTCCGCTAAGCGGAACTAGTCCTAAGAATTTCAATACAGCCTTGTATGAATTAGGACAATGTGACTCGCTCAGAGTCATCTTTATCACGTGACCATTTGGAATGAGATCAGTTGCCTATAATCCCCCGCGTAAACAGGAACATCTTGAGGCATGGGCCAACTGGACCCATGCTCAGGGTCTCGGCCACATTGGAGGCCTCTTATCGTTCTCGATTTGGCCTTAATAAGATCTTAAATCGAATAAAATTCAAAGGTCAAATGTTATTTCCATTAGTATTCTCCGAAAAAGTGGGAATTTTGAGCTATATGCCAACTGGTTACATGTGATGATCGTCGTCCATATGTAGGCCTACCACCATACACTATCATTACTCATTTAGTCAAAAAACAGCAGTAGCGGTCAAGCCGGTTTGTGCGCTTTTAAATCTTGCACATTTATTTGTTTCGGTTATTGTTTGTAAGAATATTCGACAAGGTATGTTTTGTACTGTCTACTTTTAAGAGTCATAGGTGGGGCCTACATTTGTGTAGGGTTCAGAGCATACTTTTGCGTAGGGGCACAGGGCTTCAAGAGGTCTTAAGACGTTCCTGAGCGTATATGAGGGCTGCCGTAGCCCAGTGGTCAAGGTATCCGTTCATGGCAGGCATGTGATGAGTTCGCACCCAGTACCACTAAAGACCCGCCGTGTAGGGCAGCGATGCACGTTAAATCTGCCGAGAGCTGAAACGTCCCCTATTGGTGTGTGTGTCCCCCTATTTGGTAGTTAGGAGAGGGGGTGCCAGCTTAGGTGTCGTCCTCGTCACTTGACCATGGTTCAAAATTGCGTGGTCCGTCGCTAAAAGCCCTCGTGTAGCTCAACAGTGCGACGTTAATATTCACTCACTCACCCTGCGCGTATATGTATAGGTTGAACCAAAAGTCTTGCCCTGTTTACGAAAGTTCATTACAAAATAATCATTTAATATGGCAGAGTAAATTGTATAACTGGTTAGGTCCACTTCAGTACTTTTTTTTAGAGCAATACATGACGGAAGTATTTCTTTAAGATAGATTCAGAACAACATTTGTAAGGAAAACATTTTTCGGCTTAAATGGTGTCGGTTCAAGAGAAAACCCAATGTGTGCCTTTGTTTCATGAAACGACCACCCATTAATTTTCAATGTAAACTTCGACAATGTTATGAACACAACCTTTTGATACAAAATCCATAAAGTGATGGTATGAAAGATTTAAAGAAACAGACAGACTTGGAGAGAACTGGAATACCGTCTATATAGACATTCTCCGAGCTACTAAGAGAGCATATGTTGCAATTTACTAAGGTAAACGGTTTTATAAAAAAAATTAATAACAGTACTTTACAATATTTTCAAACAAAGATATTTCTATCTATAATATTTTAAGCACAATAGATAATAATAATCAGTGCAAGATTTTTCTTTCTCCTTGTATCTAAAAATTTATACCCTTCATTAATTAAGCAGCTATGATATGCAACAGGAAATAAATCTCCGTGGTATTAAAAGTAATTAACGATCTGTTACTTTTTTCCTTAATTTTCTTTAACAAAAAATAATATTTGATTATCAATTTTTAATTCAAACTTCAACAGAAGCTTTTTAGATATCTACTTTGGTCTTACACAATTTTTGCGCTCATGTTATCGTTCTAATGCTATTTAACATGCATCAGGTTTCTTTAATTTTAATTATATTTTATGTCATTTATAGAGTACACTCATATAAACATCAATACAGTAGCAAGTATTTAGTTAGAAATTTATGAAATAAAACAATATAATTTATAGAATATTTATTTTTTTTTAACATCAGATATAAAACCTCATTAAAATAATTTAGCGTAATCTTGATCTTTAAGATGTGTGTGTGAGCATCTTTTCTTCTCTGATATGTGTACAAACATAAGCGAGTTTTCCTTATGTTAAGGTATCCAACTACGTTCGGGCCGTGATTTTGCAAAAGCGTGTAAATGGATAATAATTATATTTAGTGCCACTTAGATTAGAATACATATATAAAATGGTTTTATGGGCATTATGACAAAAAAAAATTATTTAAATACAATATTTTGGCCAAAAATTAACTTAGAATAACCTTTTTCCCAAATGTTCTCCTTTTGTAAAAACTGCTTCTATTGTATTAATATTTTACCTTTATTCAGCTCCGACCTCTGTACAGAGGCTCAATTATGATTTTTGAAGTGCATAACTCGGAAGTCAGTTTATCCATGTTTTACGAAAACCGAAGGGAGAAATTTTAAGAAAATACGAGAAAATACGAGAAAGAAAATAAGAAAATACGAGAAAGAAAATAAGAAAATTTTAATTTTTCAAAAATCATAGCTGAGCCTCTGTACAGAGGTCTGAGCTATATGCAGGCAAAATATTAATACAATAGACGCCTTTTTTTACAAAAGGAGAACATTTGGAGAAAAGGTTATTCTAAGTTAATTTTTTGCCAAAATATTGTATTAAAATAATTTTTTTTGTCAAAATGTCCTTAAGAAAACTTTATACATATATTCTAATCTAAGTGACACTAAATATCATGAAAATTATACATTTATGCAATTTTTTAAAATCATGGTTCCGAACGTAGTCGGATACCTTAAAGATCGTAGCAATGACGCATCATCCTGTCAAAATTCGTTTTCAGCATTTTTTGCACGTCTTTATAAAACCTTGATTTATTTATCTAATTATTTAAAAATGTAACTTTTACTGTGCGATAAGTATGAAATAAACAAAAACGCAATCGTACTGATAAAATATTAAAATTATAAAACAACTGGTATTTTAAAAGTCTAGTGTGGCGTTGTGCGCCGCATGTTAAAATACAATTATGCAGTTTAGCATTGTGATGCATGCAGCCACCCAAAATGAATGGTGTCTTTTCTCATAGTCAAGACATGCACGTTCATTTTCAAATAAACCAGTTCAAATTTATCTGTCTTCACCTCAAATATACTTTTAATCAACCTGTGTCTTTCTGCAAACCAGTCGACAAAGCACAATCGCACATTCCAGATGAAATACTATTTCAATCTTTGTTACATCCTATGCACGTGACCAACCATTCTTGCGACTACCCTCCGTTTTACTAATCAGGCCAGCATCAAAATCACGTACATAGGTCCTCACATAATAGAACAACCTCCTCTGCTCACAAATGATGCATTTCGTTGCGGCGATTTCTTCCTTTGTTCTTTTATTTCCGTTCTTTTTGCTTATACGCTGGACTCTCCACCCCCTCCCGCACTCTCAAAATTGTTTTCTCGTTCTTTCTTTCCACCCACCCCTCTTCTACTTTGTACTATCGTCTGGACTACCCCCTGCTCTTCCTGTTCGATCATAACTTTGTAGATTTCTTACACCGGTTGCAGTCGCCTTCCCTCTTCTAAAACTACTCCTGTGTGGTGATTTCGGTCTTTCGACTGGAACTTCTGCGCTTGCGCGGATTCAGAAAGTGGGGAGCACAGAACAAACAATATTTCGATAGAAAAAAAAGAAAGAAAAAGAATGCAAAGAAATATAGAAAAATTTAGGAAAAAAGAAAGGAACAAAGAAAAGAAATACGTTGAAAGCGTCTCGTAGAAAATTTGATCTTTCTTAGGTCTACTGGATCTGTTTTAAGTTTTTCTCTCAGATTTTCTAAAGGTTAAGATTTTTAGTTTTGGTTGTTTTCCACCAAGAATAAAAGGGCGCGTTACGTTTCTTCTCACAGTTTTATATATTTAAGAATAAGTGAAAAAAATAAAAAGAAATACAGATAAAAAGCAAAAGTAGACAATATATGTTTTTAGTGATAATTTAGAAATTAACGTAAATAGATAACGACGTAGAAACTTTTCTGGACTTCTTTTCATCAAAATCTATTTAAGTTGATCCTCCAAGAATTTTTATATCAAATTGGGGTTAATATATCCGGAAATAAACTAATAATAAGTATTTCTACGAACATTTTACTTACCTTTTCATCACACAACACATCATAACTTAAGGTATCCGTCTACGTTCGGAACCGTGATTTTGCAAAAGCGTAAAAATGGTTAATATTTACGATATTTAGTGTCACTTAGATCAGAAAACGCATATAAAATTGTTTTAAGAATATTATTACAATAAAAAATTATTTAAGTAAAATATTTTGACAAAAAATGAACGTAGAATGACCCATTTTCAAAATATTCTCCGTTTATGAAAAATGCTTCTATTGTAATAATATTTTGCCTGTATATAGCTCAGACCTCTGTACAGAGGCTCAACTGGAATTTTTGAAACATATAACTTAGAAGTGGATTTATCCGCATTTTACGACAACAGAGGGGAGCAATTTTAAGAAGAAAACGCCAATAATTATTTCATTTGGTGATAACTCTGAAAATAATGAGAATTTTTCAAAACTCATAGTTGAGCCGCCTCTGTACAGAGGTCTGAGCTATATACAGGCAAAATATTAATACAATAGAAGCATTTTTTTACAAAAGGAGAACATTTGGAAAAAAGGTTATTCTAAGTTATTTTTTTGCCAAAATATTGTATTTAAATAATTTTTTTTTGTCATAATGTCCTCAGAAAAATTTTGTACTTGTGTTCTAATCTAAGTGACACTAAATATCATGAAAATTATCCATTTATGCGCTTTTTTAAAATCACGATTCTGAACGTAGTCGGATACTTTAAATACCCTCCTACCTCTTCATGGCTCAATGTTCTCCTGTTGATGTGGTGTAGTGGTTAGAACAGGGGTACCAGCCCAGGTGTCATCCTCGCCACTTGAGCGAAGTTCAAAAATTACGAGGTCGGTCGTCAATAGCCCTCGTATTGTTTTATAGTGCAAGGCTAATATAACTCTCTCACTCCCCACACCTCTTCAAAATACATATGCATTACATATAATTGTATATAAATACATGCACTTTTTTTAATTTTGATACATTTTGATAAAAATATGTAGTAAAAGCTCTCTTAACTCTTACTATATTCATCAATACATAAAGAGTTTTCCTTAAATCTGATGACTTTAACTGTATTATCAGAAACTTCCCAATACTTGTGTGGATATTTGACTTAGAATATATTATATAATGACTAATATATATTTGCATAACTATATTCTCTTTTAAAATTGTACTTATTTCAATAAGTGTAGGATGTATCTAAAATTCTTAGACAAGCTATTCATGCAGACAAAAATCTTCAAATTGGGAATTATAAAGCATGATAAACCTAATAAAATTTATGGTAGAATTAAAAATTGGAAATGAAACAAGTTAATGCCCTCAAACTCTTGGTGTGGAATGAATTTAAATGTTTTCAGTTGTGGACGAGATAAATTAATGTTTTCTACTCAAGTTATCAATGCAAAGATTTAAATGTGTGTTATTTTGATCATAATCAATTATGTAAGTTATAATTAAGAGTTTTAATAGCATTTTAGCAGTTCATTCATTTCTATTGAACACTGTGAGGGGTATTTGTGATGATCATGTGAGTATAATTTTTCGAAAAAAAATGTTTCTACCTTAAATTTATAAAGAATCATTTATTAGTATGGTGTAGGACCATCTTTGGTATGTAATACCGTTTGGGTTCGCCTAGAAAGTGATTCATACAAGTGCTAAACAGTGTTTATTGACCATTCTGTATGGAAATATTTTGAATGTTCTGGGAGAAATGCCGGTGGAGGATATCGATTCTGTATTGTGAAAGCTCTAAAATGGACATTGATAGTTCAACTATTTTGAAGTCGAGTGACTGTGCGGGCCAAGGTAGATGTTTAAGTTCATCCTCATGTTCATCAAACCATGATTGGATAAGTCCCGCAGCATGGATAGGTGCATTTTCATCCTGGAAAATTCCATCACCTGTATAAAACAAAATTTACATCATAAGACAGACCTGGTCAGCTAAAATTCATCTATACTTCTTCTTAGTGATCCTTCCTTTCAGGGTTACCACTGGTTCCACAGAAAATCACGACATGATTGCCCACTTCATGACAGATCTAACTCCATGCTTGACAGCTGGAAGGAGACAATCACGATTATATGTTTGTGCAGGTGTTCTCAAAACATGCACCCGTCCTGTTGTAAGGAAAAGTGTGAAAGAAGACTTTTCAGACTATTCATTTCTTCCACTTATCAATTGACGAGGTTTTGTTAGTCTGACACCACTATAGACGACTTTTGGTATTAACGTCTGTGACAAATGGCTTGGAAATTGTGGCTCTGCCATAAATATTCTGTTTATGAAGGTGCCTTCCAACTGTAATCATTGACACTGGAAAATCCAGATGCTGATTGAACTATGTGGTCACTTTTATTGCAATTGTTTGCTTTTTAAACATAACAATGCACTTCTATACCTGTTGGTCTCTTTCAATGAGCTACTGTTTCCACCCACTATTTTGCTTAACCAAGCTTGTCTTGCTACGTTGTGTGTATTCCATCATGATTTGAAAGGCCTAAAAAAGTTGGGATATTTCGGTCACACTTGCTCCATCTAGATGGCTACTCAATTTGGCCTCTAACAATCTGTGAGATGTGACAGTTTAAGCTTTTGAAAAAAAAATCCAAGACTTGCAGAATTTCAATAAAACTACCACACATGTGCATTTCTATTTACATATAAATTGGAAGCTATTATATTTTAATGCTTACGAATAATGTTTTAACGTTTATCTGATTTTACGTTACAGACAATGAAAACGCAGATAATCTGGCGAAAGAAGCTAGAAATCTTAATGACAACTTTGTCAACATTACTTTATTGGAAGCAAATGCTATCGCAAATTTCAAATTGAGAGAAAATTCAATTCCTGTAAAGCATCAAATCTCTAATATAAGTGGAGACCACCTTATAACAAAAACTATTTCTTGGCTAAGAACAGTTCATTACAGAGGAGTGAAGTTTGATAGGGATGGTAGAAGATCTTATATATATAGGAACTGTGATAACTGTTTACTTACAGAGGTAACACATGCTCACATTTTTGAATGTCCAGCCATTCTTGCTGCTCTACAAAAAATAGGGGTCCTTTTTTCGTCAACAAATCTCTGTGGACAATATTGAACAAAAATTGGTCCATAGTACTATCTGATTTGGTTTATCATGGATACAACATCATCATCAATGCTTGCGAAGGGCATTCAAAAATGTCACTTCTATTCACAAGTGTTTCCATTATTTTGGATAGCCACCTGAAATTAGCTTCAAGAATTTAAATTATATTTCGAAACGAAAAAGTCATAAAAAATGGAACATAAAGGTTATTCATTGTTATTGAAAAATGAAACTTTGTTTTAAATGTGTATTTTACCATTCACATACCCTGTAACTTAAAGCAGAACAAATGACAAGTTTTAAATTTGGCTTCATGCCAATGAATAGACAGATGACAAATTACAGCCCACACCCAAATTCAGATCTGGATTCATATCTTTTACTTGTCATTTCTTTAGATTTGAATCAACCGCGATTGAAGTTTGCTGATACTGATTTAACTGATATGCTTACACCCCCGTTCCCCTGAACACACCCGAAATTTCAAATGAGATATTCACTTCAATGAAATTGATAAGCAAATTAGCATGATGTTTGAATTATTCACACAAATATGTATGTTTAATTTTCGAGAAAGCTAGCATAATTTAGTTTATTCATATCGGAATACATAGAGAGAGAGAGAGAAAGGATCTAGTTACTAATATCTTTAATGAAATTGTACAGGCATACTATATATATATATATATATATATATATATATATATATATATATATATATATTGTATGATTTATTCAACTTTTTGATTGACATTTTTGCTTAGCTATAGTGATCTGGCTTCCAGACCTTTAGGGCAGGGGTTGCAAACGTAAACGACCTTGGGGGCCACTTCGGAAAAACATTATAATCTGGCGGGCCGCACATAAAAATATGTACCTTTTTATCAGATTTAGAAGCAAAAAAACATTTATTGAAGTGAAAATTTGAAACAGAGTGAATTATTATTATTGTTTTCATTATTTTTCATGCATAAAGACATAGATAATATAAAAAATTTTGTATAATATAATAATGCAATGATCAAGCAATGTTTAAAATATTACAGTTGCCATTTTCTTGAAAACTACGGTGATCCTTTTGAATTGATCTTTCGTTACTCATTGTTGAAATTTGATTGTGATGTCGTTCGCAAGTGATTAAGTGTACATTGCCCTTTATCTTAACTATCCTGAATATTTTTTTTTTAAACTTTAAAAAACATCTCTGACTACCTCTTGCTTTTTGGGAACTCCAAGCAGAAAAGGAGAAGGAGGAGAAATGAAAGTCACACACATAGGGAATCATGTACCATCCATAGTAAAGGATATGCATAATGCAATTCGGAATTTATTACAGTAAAATCAAATGTAACTGTTTGATAAAATATAAACCAATTTTAATCTAAAGTCATTTCTATTATCAAAAAGGATTTATTTTAAAACAAGAACAAGTAACAGGAAAATACATTGTAGATTTAGATATATATATATAAATTTCCCATCAAATAAATTTCAAAATGAAAAAACTTTAAGAACCGGAATTTAAAAATTTTTTAAAAAGAGTCACAGAGTAGGCCGCAACTTATGTACTGGTGAGCCGCGTGTTAGGCCCTGCTATAGGGAATAAAAAAGGCAATTTAACCCTCTTCTGGAACATCCGTCTTTCAGATCCGTCATTTGCTTTGATATCTGTAGATGGCTGTGGTGTGATTTTTGGGGAGGGCTGTTTTGACATCTTCAGTTGGACTCTACCCAGTGAGAGGATCACGTGGTGCTACTAGGCTATTTTTTTAACCCACGTTATATACGATTTCTCTTATCTATCACCGTCTATTAGTATCTATATTCTAGTAGTTTTTTCGTGCTTGTTATTATTATTTTTAATTACTTTTACATGAATATAGATAATTTCTAATCAGTTTTTATAAATTTATTTATTACAATTCTTGTGATAAAAATACATTAATATAGACTTATAAAGACTTAAATATTAAAAATGTTACTCAATTTCATGAGCAATAAGAACATCTAAAACAGTCCTTAAGGTAATAAAATTTAAAAAAAAATTGCGTACCCATCAGTCAGACGGATGTTTCTAAGAGCGGCAAAAAAAAATTGATGTTCCGGTCGGAGGGTTAAATATTATTTTTATTTTGTGTGATTTAATATACATAGAAACATCCCAATTTATCTACTTAATGTCTGTATGTTTCAATCAAATACGTAATATATTCAAGGAAAAGGAATTTCCCTCCAAAATCAGTAAAGAAAAAAAACCTCATTTTGTTAAGGTAATAAGCAATACCAAGAACTAATTGGATTTAATAGTAAAAAATTGTTAAATAATAGCAAACTTTATAATTCTTTTAAAGATAAATAAGGGTAAACTATTCGATGTTCTGCATACATAATATAACTATTTCTAACATTTTTATAAACCGAGTATTTCAATATCTGGTAGTTTTCTACGAGTAACAATGGCTGGGGTATCATTCCCTTCTAGGTATAGTTAATTATTTCCGAAAACGCTACATTTGTCTTGTGGTAATGAATTCAGAGAATCTGAGTCATTTAATGACAAACAGATGACGTTCACGTCTTACACGTGGTCTCTCAAACCACAAACTACAAAAAAATGTGATAAATAAAAATGATGCCAGCCCTATGGTCTTTTTTACATGATTTTGAAATGATAGTTCAGACAAATGATAATAAGATAATGATTACTTATCATTTTTAAGGAGTAAAAATCTATTTCTATGAAAACATCCACTTCTGGGAAACAGCTCTTAGTCGGAAAATTGGTAATTATGTATTACTAGAAATTTCCCAACCAGAATTTCTGAGAAAGGTTATGTCGTTTCAAAAACCTCTATTAAACGTTCAAACTCACTGTGTGTGTGCATTTATTAGATCAAGCGTAGTTTTGGAATGTGACGCTAATGAAAACAAACAATTAATCAATTAATTGTTCCCTCGATGCATTAACGTGTAGTCTCTCTTTTTTGTTCAAAAATATTTCCTTAATAATCTAAATTTAATTAAATATGAACTATATCATTAGAACCAATATTTAAGTCACTTCCGTTTAGTGCAAGAAAATATATATTCAACTTAATGCATGTAGAACATCCTCAATAAGAATTTGTTTTTAATTTATTAAATACACGTTTTCTGTCGTGCTAATTTAGATGAATTTATTTACGCCATTAATTCTTGTTTTGTTTTCTTTCTCTTTATGGGAGAGTGAGTCAGAAATATAGAAACTTTAATTCAGCTGAGCAACATTTCTTTAGAAATCCAATGATAGCTTGCTTCTATTTTTAAACCAAACTTAAATTTATTTTTTGTTGGGACCTATTCTGAGGCCAGAAAAAATTTATCTTACTACTTATATTTAATTTAAAGCTTTAATTATAGGGAAAAAAACATTAATGAATTTCTTACTATGAATTTTGTTTAATACACTTCCATTAAAAGGAAAGGTGAAGAAATGGTGTTTTCCTTTCTTTGGACAAATAAATTAATTTTTAAGGAAAAATGTAAGTTAATTAACCAATTAAAAAAGTTTTTCTTCATAATCTTAGCATTTTTATGATAATTCGTTTATTTTTGAAAATTGTTTTTTATCTTATAATTAACCTGATTTTTTTTAAAATTTTTTTTTATTATTAGCGTTACAAAACGTTTTCATTTTACAAAAAAAGCTTTATACAAGAATGTAAAAATAAAAATAATTTATTTCACCCTATCCTTGACACTACCAATTACATGTTTTTTTTTTAAAAAAAATAATTCAGATAAATTTTAAATTATATAAATTCACTGAATATTGGATCCTACATATTCATCATCTACAATATTTTCTAATATCGATTCTTATTACACATCTTTGGTAATATATTTTTAACAGGTACTAAACTTTGCTTTTCACGACAGTAAAATTTTAAATATTTATAAATGACCTGACTTACGGCTTTTGATTTATGTTGTGATTTCGCAGATAGATTTTTCAGGTGATAGCGATTGTTATTCTTTTTTTAAACACAGGTAATTAACCTAAAACGTGTATCGATTTTATGACAGTATACGACATAAAAATACATTTAGATTGATCGCAAAATCTTTTATTATTTAGAAACACATCAGAACTGTCCTGATATCATGTTTTTATAATCCATAAAAAAAAGCATTTTATTAATTATTACTTTTTTTAACATCGAACGATATCGATTGGGATTATGTATTTTTTTTCAACTTTTCAAAGTCTGTCGTTTCAAAATTTATCCCTTTCTCGCAAGGGCTTATCTGAGACATATTTGTCTTTGATGACTTTAAAAAGAAGAATGTATCTATCGCGTTGATGCGCTTTTGAAACTTTTACAACAAGCTCTTTTATGGCACAACACAAAACTATAAAAATTTATCGAGTGAACGCGGAGGACCAAATAGGGCATCAAGTCTTTGTTTCGTATCAATGCATAAAAAGCAAAATGCATCATAAAATCCAACATGAACGTTCGAGAAAGAAGGCATAAAATATCATTGTGATGACTCCGACGTACACTTCTCTGTAAATACAAATCGCATTTTTCGATGCTAGTAAAAGGTAATAATGAATATGTTTCGCCAAACAGCACCAGATAGGATGGCCGTAAAAATTGATAAGTATCGGTAGAAATGCACTTTTAAAAATCTCGTGCGCATTCTGGTTTATTTTATAACACATACCCTGCATTAATTTAAGCCATAAATGTTTATAATTCAGAACCTATGTATTTCATCTTAATTTTTGGTGATATTGAATTGCTGGATGGCTTCTGCACAAAACCCATTCAAAAAGAGAGAAGATATATAATATGAAATT
>BMAV01022886.1:117937-129822 GCA_019973955.1 Trichonephila inaurata madagascariensis
TAGTTTTATATTATCTATAATTAGATCCGATGTATTGATTTTCAATGCAGATAATGTGAATATACTCTGTCATCTTCTGCAGGTGTTCTAATACTATCTGTTATTTTATTTTTGTTCTTGGTATGGAGTGTGGCTTTGGTAGACTAGGGCAATGATCCGCAACCCCCGGTCCGTGGATTAAATGGTGCCGGGCCGCCTAAAGAACATTTAACTATTGCCATTTTATTTAAAGTGGTGCATTTCTCTCTGATTTGCGCAACTTTCCACGGCAATAACTTTATATTCCACGTTAAATCAATTTTATTCATTTGGTGCAGCTATATTTTATTCTGAAGGCATATTTAAAAGTAACAAAATTAAAATTGTTAAATCAAAACAATCTAAAATACAAATAATCAACATGTCCCACCCTCAGTGGGACGCGGTAAAATTATCAAACGTTGACTGGTCGGCAGCGATAAAAAGGTTGCGGAGCACTGGCCTAGGGGTTATGGTCAAGAATTTGTGGCTTGTAGGTCTTGTAGAAGGGGTCGATTAACGTTAAATCTGTCAATGCTCAATGTAACGATGTAGTTAGGAGAGGAGGGGCCGATTCTGGTGTCATCATTCTTGTCACTCAACCAAGGTTCAAAGTACGAGGTCCATCGCCAGTAGCTCTCGTGTTGCTTTATAGTGAGAAATTATTTTAAGTCTCACTCATTTTAGATATGGAGAATTCTAGATCCGGCAATCTTTAAACTTATTTGATTGAGTACCCCTGAAGCGATAGTAATAATTAGCTTCACTCTATATAAATTAGTATACATGATGGGTTCAAAAATCGAATTTTTTTTTTAAACTATATGTACGTGTTTAAATTAAGTTACAAATCAGCTTTTTAAATTAAAATTTTATGTGAGCAATGTGCTGTAGTTGCTTGGATGTTCAGATGTATCTATCTTCCAAAGATTTCACTTAACGTGCCATCATGCGCTTGCGCTTGAAAGAGGGTATCTTAATGGTACAGAGCAGCAGTTCTCGAACTGTGTTCCGCGAACTCGGCGTGTCGGCAGCGCCTTTTAAGTTGGTCCATGAATGTCTCTCGATTTTAAGGTTTCTCTCTTCTAGATACTCAGAAAGGCCTGGTAGAAAAACTGAAAAATCTTCCATTCTACACTAGATCAATAAATTGCTTCTGATTAAAAAAAAAAAAAAAAATACTAGAAGATGGTGTGATACCGCCCCCCTCCTTTGGTAACCGTATCTTTGATTGTCAGCGTGAGCCAGAGGTGTAGGGTTTGCAAAAGGAAGACATTTTAGATTCTTGATATGACTTTATTAAGAATATAACTTAAACGTCTAACAATTTAGATAAATTTATATAAATGAGAATCTAGAATATTAAAAGTCCTAATATCAAATAATCAGTCCTACCTTAATTCAAACTTAGATTCAATCTTTATATGGAAACGTCTGGAAAAGCGTGCAATGGTATGCACCTTGTATCAATGGCTGGTTATCCAGGTAACTTCACGATTGGCTGTCAATTCCCTCTAGTCTCTTTCACACATAACATTCCCCAAATTGCCATATAACTTGCTGAAACTTCTGTTCTCTTAAAAACTATCTTATTTGCATTTTTTGTTCACATTTCTCTTGGGGTTTGGTTGGAAAAGAATTGCCATTAATGTTGGCCACCAAAGAACCCCGAGGTTACGTTAAAGAAGACACGCGTGAGCCCGTCACAATGTATTTCGATCAGGAATATTACTTCAGAGAAGTGTGTTCAGTCTTGGCAACCCTCGATGTCAAGGTAATACATAATAAGGGGCTGTGGTGATTGAAAGTTTAAAAATCGTTGGTATAGAGCTCCCCAGATGCTAGCCCCTCAGGGGGCTCACCTTCTTTAGGTGGGTACGGGTGTCACAATCCCGAGGTCCCCTAGTGATATTTTCCTTTTCCCAAGGGGTTTACTATCTTTGGTAATCACGGGTGTCACGACCCCGGGGTGCCCAAGTGATCCTTCTCTATTTTCGACCCTCCATCTTGTCATCCAATTTCTTCTTTTCCCGTCCAGACCACAGGCCTATGGATGTTTGGCGCAGTATAGCCAAAACTGGTTCTTGCGCCATAAAACACCAAACTCACTCACTCACTCCCCAGATGCTAGTGAAATCAGACACAGTGACCAACCTTGCACTCACGTGATACATGCTCAAATTGTTGAAAATGATCGCAAGTCTACTTCTTTGGGGACCCCCCAAGTATCACTTTGTGTTTTTCCTGGGTTAGATCCTTAAGTACAAAATTAACGCCTCTGAAGTACCCTAGTGAATTTGTCCCTCATGGATATCTTATCTGGACTTACAGTTTTTCTATAAAATCGAGTAATGCACCCCCTTGAAACTCTATCGTTACTTCTGTTTCAACCCTCCATCTTATTGTCAACCAATATTGTTCATTTTTACTTCTTTCCTTTCTTTTGTATTTAGGTCTCAGATAGATATTTGAAAGTATTCTTTATATGATATAAAGAATTTATAGTGTATTAATGTATACCGTATTTACTTGAATCTAAGCCACCATCGATCCTAAGCCTCCCACCCAATTCTCAATATATATATTATCATCAAATCTAGGCCGTGCCCCCAATTCTCTACATTTTTTTGCAAAAAAATAAAAAATAAAAGTTGTGTTACAGTTTCATTAATATCCGATACTTAGGAAATTTTTAAGAAAATAAATTTTAATGAGGAATAATAAGTTAATAATTTATATATTTTACTAGTATTATAAACTTTCAAATACATACGAGACCTGTAATTACTCTGATGTTCATTATCATGTTTCGTAAATGATTCGTCACTCCCATTGTCCCAGCTGACTTCCGAATGGATGCCGTTGTCCAGACTTTTCCACACAGCGTCACCATCTATCATGCCATTCAATGCATTTGCAATGCAAATTTTTTTTAAAAGAATGCATAATAGAAGAATGTAAAAGAATTATTAAAGACTGTTGAATATTTGCAAGCAAAAAATTATATCATTTTGTTTACGCCATCAACGTATATTTGTTTCAACCGTGTCAAAAATTTTCAGTGGCCGCTGCTCTGTTTCTGCTTATTTCTGCGTATAAAATTGTTGGTTTTTTCATGTTTACGTCATAGTGAACTTATCTTGATGCTACTACCGATATTTTTGTTGTTTAAGTGATTAAAAATAGTGGATACAAAAATATTTCCTAAATACGACTTTTACACAATGTTTAGGTTAGACTAAACACTGGAGACAAACTACGGGATGGAATAAGTCTTCGATGTGAGTGGCCAGCATGGATGGTTACATTTTTCCTTTTGAAAACTGAAACTGAATTTCCTCCATCCAAAAAATGTGTTGCCTTCGATTCTAAGCCGCACCCGACTTTCAGTTGAATTAACAACGGAAAAATAGAGCAGCTTATATTCAAGTAAATAGGTATATATTTGTGCGCAGCTTCGTCAAGTACAGTTTTTTTGCACCAATAAATCCTATCAACCAATTTACTACCAAAATTCCAGAAGTAAGTCGCAAATGGGATCAATTCATGTGACGTCATTAGTCATATGATAGCGATAGCCACGTGATTTTATCCAATCAATTCAAAAACTCATGTGACGTCATAGTCGCACGATAAAAACTATCTTATATTTCCTGATAATCAGTTCACGCGCTCCGGTGTTGCCAAGTTTTGCTCTTTGCAGAAACTTTTTCTTATAAAGTACATATGTATATAAAATACATTTTATTTAAAAGTATAAGCATAAAATACGATTTTTTTTTTTTTTTAATTTTAAAAAATCTGTTTGAAGAATTTTTTTCCCCTAACATTTAAACATCTTTATCCAAATGTGAAATTTGAAGTTTTATCTGAGTTTTACAAACGGAACAACAAGTACAATTAGTTTAATGTTTCTGGTACGAAGTTAGTTTGACGAAGTCAAGATAATCAAAATTAAAACTAAGATTTCCCTCTTATTCTCGTCGTAGACTGCCATGGGTATATTTTCACATTGCACGAATAAACTACTCTCGAATCGATTAAGTCAAAGAAAATTTGTTTTGCAAACTTATTGGACATTCTCCCGACGAAAAAAAATACACATGTCTCTCAAAACTCCTCAAACTTTCCATCGAAGGTCGATGTGTTCAAAAAATTTTTTGAAGATCCCCTCGTAAGTTTTCTACGAGTTTCATGGAAAAATTTTGTTTCAACAGTCTATGTATCCCACTTTATCCAAGTTTTCCTTTCCTTTGAACTGTCTAGCTTCGAGTGATCGTGGAAGAAAAATAAATATTCTGTGTAGTGTAGTAGTTATAAAAATTCCAATACTTACGCTATCAGTAACTCATAAATCTTTCGCGTTTGTTTGGAAAAAGCTGTATAATGCATTTATATATAACTTTCTAAAGGTGCTCTAGTCCTCCATTCATCAGTTCTTTTAGAATAACTAAATATGCATTTTTAATGCGAGCATTTGCATATTCGTTTATGTATAGAATGATTATACAATAATAAATTTCAATTAAAAAAAAAAAAAAACTAAAAAATCACGCTTTTATGGTTAATTGAACTAAAAAATAAAATAAATAAATAATTCTTAATATAAGAATAAAAGGATTTACGAGAAATTAATGTCACTGGGGTAAAAGCGTGGGGTGCTCTATATCAATTGTTATAATTTCTTACTATTTCTATCCCGAATTGCTGAGTTAGAGTAAAAATTTAGTACAAAGCACCCCACGCTTTTACCACAATGACATTAATATTCTCGTAAATAATTTTATTCTTATAATAAGAATTATATTTTCACATCTTAGTTCGATTGACCATAAAAGCGTGGTTTTTTTAAAAAAATTTTTAAAATAAAATTTATTTTGCCTTTTTTTAGTTCGATCTACAGTAAAAGCATGTATTTTTAATTTTTTAAACTATCATTTATTCATACACTTTTTTAAAAAAATTTTGTCCCGATACCGTAAAAGTTTGCTCATTCCTGAGTTAGAATAAATTTTTTTTTTCACATGCACGAGTCTTTTTTTTTTTTATTTATTTTTTTATTTCCATTTCCAAAAAGACTGGGCAACAGTTTATATTGTGGTAAGAAATTGTTGACGCAAAATAACGTATTTGCTTGTAGGATTACTCTTAATCTTTTAGTCGCCAAATTTGAATATGGGATCTGGAATTAGTAGCCAAATCTGGCAATGGTACATGGAATTAGTCACCAAATCTGGAAAGGATGTAATGAATTAGCCGTCAAATCTGGAAATCCTTATTCCTGTTTATCCTGTTTAGGAAAATGGAACAAAATTATGAAATTATTGTATTGTCATCGGTGATTGACAAGTGTGAAAAATCTCGAATAAATATGACCTTTCAAAGTGGGTTAAAATCGAGTTCAAAGATTCCATTTCATCCAAGTGAAACTTATAAAAGCGTGTTAAAAAATAGCTTTTATTTAATAATGAAATAATTGGAAACCAGATAAACAGGAAACAAGCATGGGGAACGTGTTATCTGAAAAAATATTATAACAGAAATAGTTTCACGTAAAAATGCAGTTATACACACATGAATATTTGAAGTAATAATTAAAATAACTAAAATTGTATGAAAAAATTTGAATGATAAGCACATATTTCAATATCACAATCAAATAGGAATGACGCGAAGTTAAATGAGGTTAAAATAAGGCAGATGTTCTAGAGCAGCTGGTTTTGTGCAAGGGTGTACACCCACGTACAAAACCAGCTGCTCTAGAGGAGACTAAGTAATGTGCAAGACCATTCCCGTGTTAAAATACGCTGGGGTAGTTTTTATTTAGTAAAAGCATTCTAAAAACAAACACGTCGTACGAGGTAATATGTTAATTTTATTATATGCCTTAAAAATTTAAATGTATTTTGACACTTCATGCGGGATTGAACCTATTATCATGTAGTGGAAAAAGATGTATTTCTTTATTTCTTCTTTAAATAGAAGTTTGCATAGACTGTTTAACATACGGATCCATTCAGGGTATGTGGCATGACAATTAAAAAGAAAGATAGTACGAATTTATTATTCTCACGTAAATGGCATTTTACTCGCACGTAAACCTAGAATTAGAATTTTAGAGTATTTTTTCCATGATTGAGAGAGAAGCGACACCTAGCGTATTACATAGAGACCAATTAAATGTAAATTTATCCTTTTTGATTCCAAGGTAGAGCAAATAAAATTAGAAAACAAATTCAGAAACAGATTGAAGTTCTTTAGGAATTGCCTGATTGATTTTATTTCACATTAATGTGAAATAAAGTGTTCTATGTAGCAAACTTTTTTCGTATCAAAAAGTCTTGAAATCAATTTATTTTTATTCCAAGAGAAAACATTCCTCGCTGATTTATAGAATATATATATATACCGTAAAATCCGGCGTATAACGCGCACACATATTTTCAAGCTGCATTTTTTAATTTTAAGGTATATTCGCCGTATAACACGCACCCCTTTTTTTACAAAGGAACAAGAAGTGTGCGTCTACAATGCTCGTATGTTTTTAAGGAATTTTTTCGAGTTTTTATACCAAAATTTTTAAAAAATAGAATAAACCCTTTAACTTCAATAGGTTTGTCATTTCTTTCATATATAGTAATCCGATTTATGTGGAAGTTTAATTTTTCTTATGCTTATCTTTTTTTTTTTTTTTTAATTTTTGAAGCTATAATTTTTATATCCGGCGTATAACACGTACCCGTAAATTTCTATCTCATGCGCGTTATACGCCGAATTTTACGGTATATATATATTTTTTCAGTCGCATTTGTTAACATATTTCTCCTGATTGCTCAACGAATGGGTGCTATTACAACTTTTGCATAATTTTCTTTTATGTTATTGATTCTATTATCAACTACTGATGTTTACTTATACTTTTTTGTAAATAATAACATAATGAATTTTTAGTACTGAAATTACATTTAATATGTTGCACGAACGGAAAATACACGAATAATGTTAGCCAACAGCCGATTGAGTGGCGTGGTTGGTTTGTCGCTGGCCTTCTGCACCTAAGGTTGTGGGTTCAACCTCGGCCCAAGTCGGTGGATTTTCATGATACAGGAAATCTTCAGCGACTATGTTGTATGATAATACGGCACGTGAGATATCCCTAGAGTGTCTGTTTGAATTGGGTGCTCTCAGCAAAATTAAATTCTAGTACATGTTTGCATCGTCAGAGCTCATGTGCCTCCCTCTTGGGTGGAAGCTGGGCGTCAAAATTACCTGCGGCAATTGGTATTCACCTATATGTTGCCGCACTTAAAAGAGATACCAGCTTACGGGGAATGTTCTAGGTCTGCAATGGTAAAACACACCAATCCACAGCCCATTAGAAAAATTGAAGTTGTTATCAGACTAATTTTAATGTTCTAAAATGATTTACATAAAATTAAATGGATTTCTATAATTTATATCACATTAAATGCATAAATATCATTTTTCAGATTAATTTAACATATTGGTATTCAGGTATCATTTGGATAACATCGGTGATTGAGACTATTTTTAATAAATGTATGGAAATGGAAAATAGAAATAAAAAATTTAGAATGTTATAAAACAATCCATTTTTTTAATTTTTTTTTTATAATAGGATGAACTAATTACAGAACTTTTATCTGTGGGAGATATATATATTGAGAATAATCAATAACTTGCTTGGTTTTTCAGAATTGTTAAATTATTTACTAGTGGAAATAGCTCATGTGGAAATGAAATGATAAAACTAATATTATATAGCCTTATAAAAAATGTTTATTATAAATATCAATAAATAGTTACACACACACACAAGCAAAAAGCTAAGTTCCTACAATTTTAAAATCATTTTATATCAAGTCTCTGAAAAATTTCTGTGGAATAAATTCGTTCAGTTATAAATGGAAACATAGTTTTAATTTACTATGTCAAGTTGGCAAATTTAACTGCATGAAACTTCTGCTAGAGAATTCGAAACTTAAACCCGGTAAATTTAGATTTCGCGTGTTTAAAAACTTCAGGAAGTTACAGGATGCAATATTTAAAGTCTATCTAATGTTTTAAGTTTGTACATAGTGTTAAATTTTTAAATACTTTATGACAGTGCATGTGTCATATACAGGACTTTGATGTTTAAAGCTGTGCTATTTCGTTTCTTAAAACTACTCGGTTAAAATAAAGCATTTGGCGATTTTTTAAACATTTTATAACGATTTTATTTTGAGAAACTTTTTACTTATACTTAAATTTTTTCTTACACTTTCTTATACTTCTTATACTTACTATTACATTTTCACACATTTCCTACAAAAGAATAATCTTTTTTTTTTCAACTGTTTTCTCTCGCACTCCTCTTAGGACTGCCGTAGCCCAGTCGTCAAGGTATCGAATCATAGCAGGCACATGTCACGATTTCGAGCTCAGTACCACTAAAGACCCACCATGTAGGGAAGTTATACACGTTAAATCTGTCGAAAGCTCAAACGTCCTCCCGGTGGTGTGGTGTGGTATTTAGGAGAGGGGAGTGCCAGTTCAGGTGTCGTCCACGTTACTTGACCATGGCTCATAAATACGTGGTCCGTTGCCAAAAGCCCTCATGTAGCTGAACAGTGTGACACTAATGTTCACTCACTCACTCACTCGTCTTCTATCATTCACTCGCTGAGTGAGTGAGTGAGTGAATATTAACGTCGCACGTTTCAGCTACACGAAGGCTTTTGGCGACGGACCACTTAATTATGAACCATGGTCAAGTGACGTGGACGACACCTGAGCTGGCACTCCCCTCTCCTAACTACCACACCGTACCAACGTTCACTCGCTGAAGTTGAGTGGAAGTGGATTGCATGATAGTAAAATTTAAAGACAGGAAATAAAACTTAACAGGAAAATATGTGCATGAAATTTTTACTTAAAAAAACATGTGCATAAAACGTTTTCAATTCAAAACTATGCGACACGAGCATGATTTCCGACTAGAATAGGAAAAAAAAGCTGAGTTACCTTAACGCACCCGAACCTGACGCTTCATTTAAGTTCACTCTTTAACAAAAAGTGCCTAAAGAAGTTATCACTTCAAAATCAGAATTGTAATAACATACAGATTTCAAGAAAAAATCTAAATATGAGAACTGTTGTCGTTGTGGCTAATGCCGCCTGTCTGACGTAGTCAGATCGAGGCCCACGAAATTCATAATGGCAAGGGGCTAGAAGTACGCCGGTCGTTGGCCTCAGCACCATACAGGTGACAGTGCGATTTAGTTTGGAGAAATTCCCCGATGGGAAGATAGATGGCGACACCACATATCTCCACCTCCACAATTTAGGCCTGGAACTGAATGGGAGGGAAATATTTTCAGTCCCCTACACTCGTGATTCAGGCCACAAGACTTTAGAACCCACTGATTTAACGAGCACGTACTTGGTGTGTACTCGGAGGGTATTTGGTGGCATCGCGCCTTCTGGTCTGGAGTCCGATGCTCTAAGCACTAGGCTAACCATTAGGCCCTTAAATATAAGAACTTGTAAGCGTAAGTTTAATATTAAACACACACACACACTACGGAATATATCATTTTACAATTCATACGTTAAGGTTCTTATTTCTGCTGCTTAATTTTCAGATTGTCAATTTCTTTTCATCATTACGCCTTCAAGATCGCTCATTTTGCTTTTAAATGTTTCGTTATTTAACAATCGATTAATCGTTGTATTTTTAATGCCTTCTTAGCATATAAAATTAATAACACCTATTTTTGTGCGCTATAAATTATAAATGAAAGAGTAACCCCATTGAGTTTCTAAATATTGGAACAATTATGAGAAAAAAAGCCCATTTTTTTGACGGATTCCTCCTATGTATTCCAGAATAAATTTTACTAGTTTCTTACTTAAAAATATGTTGACAATCATCATACATTTAGCATTCTTCAAAACAAAATGAATTATTGAGTCATTTTTTTTCAAATAAAAACTTCTGTGAAGGTATAATTGTAGGAAGAAAAAAATTCGCCTTTTCATTTTAAATGAGTTTCTTTTTTTGTTAGTGTTGAAAACTATTTCAAGAATAGAACACGTAACCATCAATAAAACAAGAGTAAATCTTTTTCACTTTTGCAAGAAAACTCATTCATCACCAGAAGCTGATTCATCAAAAGCAATTTTTGTAAAGCGTTGCACTTTGTTCGGTAATTAAGGCCCTTTTCACAAATAAGCGAACACAACTTTAAAGTAAAAATGCTTTCTTATTTCTGTGTTGGATTATTTGTACTTTTATTTTTTTTTTTTTTGATTGCTCGAAAACATTCTTAATTAGATCCTGAGTCACCAACTTGATCTTCAAATACCTTTTAAAATCGAGAGAATGGCCTAAATTAGAAAATTAATTTGTTTTTCTCTCTGAAATGCAATTAGAAGTTGAATGCTTGGTTCTGGTAATCACATTTCTTTTTTTTTCCGTACAATCAGTATGTTAATTTTATCGCAATGTTGTGGGCGTATTAGATGGCAATATATGTTATATATGCAATTAGTTATTACACAATACTGTTGTCTTTAAGAATGGTTGTTAAATATGTTTTTTAAAATATGCACATACATCTGTAGAGGTGGTTTCTATATAAGCCAGTAACAGCCTCTGGACTGAAGTGATCACTTTGGTCTAGTGGTATTTTATGTGCTTACGGATCAGAAGGTACCGAGTTCTATCCTCCACTTTGGTGACCCGAACGTGATCTGGACACGCAACCTTCTGATCTAGAGTCGAATCCACTCAACGTAGCAACCAAAGCCGTTAGACACAGTTGACGCAACAACTCACATGCTCGCCATGACAACTATATCTTTCTTCCGCCTATCCACCAGCTCACTGGTGGGAAGTAGTGCAGCAGTGGTTCCTATATAAGCCAGTAACAGCCTCCGTACTGAAGTGATCATTTTGGTCTAGGGGTATGTTCTGTGCTTACGGATCAGAAGATACTGAGTTCTATCCTCCAAATACTTTTTATACTAAGAACTATTTCATATACTCCAAACTTAATAAGAACCGCAGTAACCAAGCAATCATGGTGGTTAACTAGTGGCTGGCAGCATTTATTGTGAGACATGAGCTCTAGTTCAGGTGCGATTAAAATCCTGCCTATAGAGAACCTGATATACGTTAAATCTGTGAAGACTCAAATCCACATATTGTTGTGGTGGGGAAAATTGGAGAGTGTTGCCGGCTTCCAGATTGCGCTTCTGCTGCTGGGAGCAGTCAGTTTAAAATTGCAATAAAATGTTTGATTCCATCTATATGGTTAATTCCATGCATATAGAAAGAGGTTTATGAAGAAAAAAAAGTATGTCCAGCTGTTATTTTTCATAATTCAACATTTGAGACACCATAAAATGCATTTTTCTAATTATTTATTACCAGTGTTCTTAATAAACAATTAATGAAATAAAATGGTTCTTGAATGTAATAAATATATTTGCTTCTCTCTTTTAAATTTTGTTCAAGAGTTGAACACCTTATATCAGCATTTCTCATACTGTGGGGAGCGTTCCCTAGGGGTGCGTGACAACACTACTAAGGGTGGGGTGCGAACATATTGAAAAGTTAAAAACAAAAAATTATTTTAAAAAAAATTATTAATTTACTGAAAGCAAACAAACAAAATATAAAATACACATTTTGACTAATATATAACTTATACTAATCACTTATAAATGTATCAGTACTGCTCAATGCATTTTAAAATTAATTTAACAATACTAAGTTTACATACAAGTTGCAAAAAATAATTATATTGTATTGTATAATTATACTAGTTTAATAATTACCAGTGACCCCATGGGCTTGT
>BMAV01022886.1:129832-162882 GCA_019973955.1 Trichonephila inaurata madagascariensis
CACACACAGGAAATGCATAAAAGAACGATTTTATTCATGAATCCTTAATTCTCATCGTTTTTATCTATTATTATTTTCATCTTATTTTGTATTTGTATGAACTTTTGCTACACGTAATATCCAAGATCTGCAATGGTTAATTCGATACAATCTGTTTAAGTGATGCAATTTCTATTTCATTTGTTTGTCGCAAATTTTTCAAGTCATTTTTATTTACAATTAACTTATTCTTTTAAGTAATAAGCACATTTAAAGGTCTGAATAACAGCAAAGTTAGATACTGCCGTCTTTGATAAACATTACAGATTTGGTAATAGTTATAGTTTTGTTTTTGTGTTAGCAGCGTACACATTTAATATATTTTATATTATATTAAAATTTATACAGAACCATTCAGTATTCCAACACGCTGTCAGCCATTATTGAAATACATTTCATATTTGTTAGCATTTTATTGTTTTTAAAATTTGATTTGTGTGTTTTTAACGACACGTGCAGCTGTCAATAGCAGTGAATTTCAGACTCGAGCTGTTGCCATATGCTTAACATTAATAAACAGTTGATGCCTCATTAATCTTGCGGTGAATAAAATGTTAATTTTTCAATTCCTACTATTAGTTAACAATCTTCCTATATATATCTTGTTCAAATTTTCCATCTTTAATAAAATACATTTTAAGGCGCTCAATTGAGCTGAAATTTTATATACGCGATTACTTTGGATGAAAATACGGTAATTTAATTAATAAAATTTAATTGATTAAAACTAATTATTTAAGGAATTACAGATACAGCCACATTGGCATCATTTTTAGCGACTTCGCGATCATTTATTCAGCTATATTGCTTATATTTTAGACTGTTATGATTTAATAATTTGAATTTAATTGTATTTAATCGTGACTTCTGAATAAAATATAGCTTCACCAAAAAATGAATATAAAGTGATTTAACAAGGAATTAAAAAGTAGCTCAAAAGTAGCAAAAAGTAGCTTATTTCTCTATTATTTACTATATACCATAGTAAATAATAGAGAAATAATTTATTGTTTCTTGAGCGGTCCGGTAGTATTTGATCCACGGACCGGTACCGCTGTCCGTGGGTTGTGGAACACTGATTTAGGTGACTTGTGTCAAAACTTTAAATTGCTTTTTTCTCACATTTTAAAGCGCTCATTTGAGCTGAAATTTTCTATACAGTATTGTTTTGGGTGACAATACGATAATTTAATAATTTATCATAATTAATTGAATGAAGCTAATTATTTAGGCAATAACAAATACAGTCACTCTGGCTTCATTTTTAGCAACTTGGGTTAAAACTTAAAAAAAAGAATCCTCATGTTTTAAAGCATTCATTTGAAATGAAATTTCATATACACGATTGTTTCAGATGACAATACGATACTTTAATAGTAATTAATAAAAATTAATTGCCACTTAATTTGTGATGTCATATGTATATACATATTTATATTAATTGTAATTATTTAATGAAAAGTAACAAATAAAATTTTCTTTGTTGACCTAAGTAGGAATTGACTTATATTTTTTTCTTTATATCAATTTTGTTTTAAATGCAATCAAAAATTATTCTTTAAGCTTCTAAAAAGCAATACTGTTTTTTTTTAAAAATTTTTACTGAAAAAAAAAGGGGGTTTTAATGAAAGAATTTAATCGCTTATGCCTCTATTCAGCATCTGCGCAAAATTAGGCTCATACCTAATTCACATAAAGAAGGGGAAAAAGGCAAAATGATGGAATAAACTGTCACTAAATGATGTCATATATTCATAAATACAACTTCCTCCGCTCTAAATTCATTTTCCTTAATAAGTCGAGCGCATTAAAACTAAATATCGATATATCGAGAAAATCCTTTTAACCCTTCTTTATTTAAAGCTACTGTTAAAAAAAACTAATAATGGCTCCTAAATGAGCTCATTTAACCCTCTTTATGGTTAACCGTAGTCTTAATCACACAAAACAAAATTTAAAAACGAAAAAAAAAAGAAAAAGAAAGAAAAGTAAGTTTTGATGACGATACTTTTTTTTAATTAATCATAATTTATAAAAGAATATTTTAGGTAGCGTTAATAACCTTCTTCTGTTTTAAAAGAAGGTCTTTTCAATGATATTGTTTGTCTGCTGGATTCTAAAGAGCTTTTCATATTTAATTAGAAATAAATGTAAATTTATTATCCATGCAGGAAAATCGTAGCTTAAGAACGGCGCGTTTTCAAAACGTTAATTAAAAACAATGACGATAAAAATGCTTTACTCTCTTTTTTTTTTAAAGAGAGAAAGTAAAACCTAATTGCTTTTCATCCCCATATCAGCTATCTTCAGCTCTGAGAGTAAATCGCATTGATAATGCGTCATCGTGAAATAAATTAAAATCTTCCCCTTGTAATATTTACAGCGAACAGTTTCACAAATGCTTTTAAAGGTGTTATTGAACGTTGCGATCGGGAGAAAAAATTAGATGGAAAAGAATACGTTTTAAAAAGATAAGCGATAATGTTTGTTTATTTGATGAAATGACTTTTATTGGTGACCTGAGTCTGGAACTAAATTATGAAAATTAATTTTTTAAATGGATGGAGTTGAGTTCAATGGTTCTAAAAGTAGTTTGATGTGCTCTGTTTAATTTTCTGTGGAGTTTTAATTAGAATTAAACTATTTACATAAAACTTAATTTATGTCATTACCTTATTTAAAATTGTCTTTATTTTGTGTGTGAGTGCCGCTACATTTCCTGTATGCATCTTTCGTATTGATTAATAAAGAAGTAATTTTTGTTTACCTTAAGAACTCTTCAAGTTAAATGTATCCTTAAGTGACAATGTTCGAAATCGTTTTGTTTTGCTTATTATCTGTTTCTCGCTTCTTTTATTTCTTGGATATGTTTCGTCGACATTTGTTCAAATTTTTATTTAACAGGACAAAAAATATCTTAATTTATAGTACTAATTTTAGTTTAAATATTTTTAATTGCTATAGTATCGATAAAAATATTCACCATGGAAGATTTTTAACCATCTATCTTTAGAACATTAATTAAGGTATATTGGTAATAAGATATTTACAAGAAATTTGTTTTTAGATTTGGAGCAAATGTGCATCGAAATTTGAGAAAAAGTTTTATTGTAGAAGTTCAGCACCACTACTTTTTGAAAGAAAATTTTTTGTGTAAACAGTTTTAATTTTGCTCTTATGTTATGCTCATGAGTTACTTGGATGTTATAATTCTATGGATTTCTGTGTCTTCATTGCTCCAAAAGTATTGAGGCACGATATGACTGTAGATTTTCTGTTGGAATAAACAGTCACAAAACGAAAAAAAATGCCTCATACAACATACTTTTATGTAATATCTACAATGACACCTTGTCTATTAATTTAATTCTTATGGTCTTGTGATATGGTCGCTCTTTCGTGATAATATCTTTGATTGTCAGCGTGAATTAGAGGTGTGGGATTTTCAAAATGAATAGACATTTTAAAATTCTTAATATGACTTTATTAAGAATATAACTTAAACTTCTAATAATTTATATAAATTTATATAAGTGAGAATCTAATGAACCAAACAAACAGCGATAGTTAAACCGAATTGCGTAATTTAGACCACTTTATCTAAATAATTATATTATCTGCCTACTTTCAATTCTGATAATATTACAAGTCCTAATATCAAATAATCAGTCCTATAATCCAAATAATCATTTTTTAACAAGTAAAAATAATGTTTGCTTTTAAAATATAAAGAATTCAAATAAACTATATGCAATAATTCACTTAAATTTTCTCTCGAAGGATCTGATTTATTTCACAATGGTCTCAAGCTCTTCAAGACTTGGTGTGATAATTAATTTTTAAATTACCCGCCTAACGGGAAATAATCACAACTTGAATTCCTCAAAATGGTCACGTTTGGGTTGTACAGGGTCTATTCGGGATCCTCCTTCTAATCATCTCAGAGAAAAACTGTTTCTTTAAAACTTATTCTATTGAAAACTTTCTCCCGAAGAAGAAGATGTGAATTATGCAAGTCAAGTCTTATATTTAAGCATTAAATTTCAGAGTCGAGAGATAGAGAGAGAGAGAGGTTAGGAGTTAAATAATAGCAGTTGTGAAAATGCCCCCCTAGGGTGACCTTCTTTTTGAATATCTCCATGAGCTAGAGCTGAGGTTCACTTAAAGAACTAGAAGTTTGCATGTTCTTAAAATATCTTTATTAAGAACTTGAACTGAAGCGTTTAACAGATCATAATATATATGTGAGAATCTACGATGAACAAACACACAATACAAGTAATACTGAAATAAAGTAACTCGGACCACTATCATTAACTAACTAGCCTAAGCTCAATTCCAATAATATCTCAGGTCCTAAAATTAAATAGTCAATCCTACCTTTATCCGATCGCCGATCCAATCTTAAGGAAGTTGCTTATTTACTCGAGTGCAATCGTATGCACCTTGACCTAATGGGGTATAACCTCTGTTGGCTGTCACTTCACAATTGTAACACGCTCTATCATAACATTCCCCAAATTGCCACACCGCTTACTCTAACTTTTGATATTTAAAAGCTTTCTAATTTGCATCTTTTATTCACATTTCACTTCTTTGGTTTTGGATGGAAAAGAGTTACCATTAATTCTGGCCCCAAAAAACCCAAAGGACATGTTAATGAAAAGACGCGTGAGCACGTCACATACTTTTTGAATCACCCAGTATTTCTTTCGAAATCAAAAGAATGGGAATGGTAGCAAAGTGATAATGGTTGTGAATTCAAGACTGATGTTGTTTCTGTCGATTTGTGGCCTCGAAAATCCGACGTATGGAAAACCGATTTACGTTAAATCTGACGAGGCTCGAAAGCCTCAAGTTGAAAATTGTATCTATTTTCTTGATGCGGAAGTTTGAAGAAAGGGTTGCAAAACCAAATATCCTCCCCGCTACTTGATCATGGCTCGGAATTACGAGATGCTAGCCAAAAGCTCTCGAGTAGCATCAAATACAACATAAATAATCAATCAATCGATCAAAATCCAATGAAGTTTTTCTTTACTTGGAATATACTTAATGTAATTTATTTGATTTTAGTAAATGGCTGCGGTAGCTTAGAGGCCATGGCCGACGTTGTCGAATCACGGAGACAAATCTTAGTTCCACTGATGAACCACATTATAGAGGGGATGTTGCACGTTAAATTTGTCCAGAATCAATATCCTCCTGTTGGCGCAGTGTAGAAGTTTAGCAAGAAGGAGCCATCTCAAGTGTGGTCTTCAGTTGACTGTATTTCAAAGTTATAAAGACCGTCACCAAGAACCCTCGAATTGCTTCACAAGGCAACGTAAATTAGAATCATCAAATCAAATCAATGATTTTAGTAAACATATGAAGTGTAATATAAAATGTTGGTATGTTTTAATCTAAAAAAACAATACAAAAGCAATATAATTTATAAATTAATTATAATTGAGCAAATTATACTTAAATTATACTTTATTTTATACTTTTATAAACCATGATAGGTAAATACTGTACATATAGCACAAGAGAATATAACTTAACGAAGCGCTCTTACAGCTTGCTCCAATAATAATAATTCATTTGATACAAAATGAAGTTATTGTCTTCATTAAATCTAAACAATCAAGATATTCTGCAAACTGAAGACAGTAAAATAATATTTTTGAATAAAACCACCCTGGCGTTTTATCAAAACGCATGCATTCATTGCAGGCAAACTCAGCACTTTTTATGACATTCGCATTCATTACTATCCCTCAACCTCGCAGCTGTTGCGTAAATCAAATCAACATTACTTTCTTGGAAATAAATCCAAAAACCGATCAAACGTTCCACTGATCAGATGAAAGAGGAAAGCCTGTTAAAATTCCAATTTCATTACAACTCGAGTAGGAATGCGTCGTATCATTACTCCCAACGAGCGCTGAAAGCTTTGATAAGGTAATGCAAACCATGTTTACGGTAATGAGTCTCAGATTTGATTTCAAAATGTCACACAAAATGTCAATGAAATTATGGAACACCCATTAGCTTTAACCTAATGGATGCGATACTTCGGATCGTTGATTGGAGACGGCAAATGACCAATGAGAGCAATTTCTAAGGTTCGGTTTTGTATGGAGAATATGCCTTGGTATTATAAGTATTTGACTGAAATGTGGGTATGCGTTTCGAGTTTTGGTAATTTCAGTAATCAAATATTAATGTACACGAACGTAGGAGGAAAAATTGCATGTAGTTTTCTTGATTATATTTAGGTGTTAAGGTGTTTATTATTCAATCAATTTTTGCTGGTAATAAGATGAGATTAGAAGATAGGTAACTGTGTATGTGTGTGGGAAGGATTGAAGATATATAAGGTGTGTTCGATATTAAGGTGACTGCCTACCTTGAAAATATCATTTTTCAACCACATTAGGCATTTTTTTTTAATTTCAAAATCTTATAGTTTGAACATTTTTAAAGTGAACATGAATAAAGTTTGAACATAAATAAAGTTATAGTGATTTTGAAAAACAACAATCTATACAAAAGGGCAGTAAGATAAAACTTGAAATGATTTTTTCTCAACATTATATTTTCGAAAGAAACACACTTTACCAGATACATGATATCTTCAGACCCAAACCAGATAACGTTTTGAAATTTTGTGGGAATGTTTATTGTACTATTTTTCATAAGGTGGACCATAAGTTGTGTTATACGTTAAATACTTTTTCATTTAGGGTAGTTTTTATAAAGGAAAAACTTAAAAAATATCAAAATTTTCATGTTATTATGTATAATTGTCTCTGTAATTTTTTTGTATTTTAATATTTCTCTTAGATTTTGGCTCATTTTGAAGAGTACAATAATATGTATGTTGTCTATAAAGAAAATTATGATAATTGTATTAGAAATTTTTATACAGTGTTACCCACTTTAGTAAAAATTTGGTAAAATTTCCTTGAAAACGACCAATTTTTCTAAAAGTACAATATTTATTTAAAAAATTTTATGCATTTACATATTTTTTTTTCCTAAAAAAACTCAATTTTTTTTCAAAATTTTGTTTTTATAAAAAAAATTGTGTCCGAAGATAGGCAATCACCTTAAAAATACCGATGGCTGTTATATAAATTACGAATGCGCAAGATTGGTGTCATGTTCTGGATTACACATGTTAACCCGGAAGAAGACGCGCACTCGATGCTAACATTAGTAGTCGCGTGGGGTTACTGACCCAAATCTGTTTTTTTTTAATTATTATCTTTATTGTACACGATAAAAAACGTTATTCCAGTGAATAACGTTTTTCTTTAATAATTTGACAAAAAATACAGTTAAATTGAACTAAAATGCATCACATGTGCAAGACACAGTGCGGGTTCAAAAGACACAAATCACTGACACTTTTCGCTAACATTACAGGAAAGATATTCGCAGGCAAAACTGTCATATTTTGTTCAAGTTATTGTATTTTATTGTGCTTTGATGATCGACAAATAGCATGTTGAACTTTTTCTTGCTTGTGTCTTTTTGTCAGGGCACAGTGTGTCTTGTGGTACAAGTGTAGTCTCGTACCTTTTCTTGATCGGGTTTTTTAGATAATATTTGAAAATTTCCTTTCAACTCAAACGTTTCATGTTGTGTGTGTGTAAACACTTTTCTCAAATTTCCTTTCACTGTGTTGATGAATATCCATTATTTCATCAGGTACATCCCTTGCTTGGTCAGTTTCAATATCCTCCAATAGAGGTCACACAGATGCCCATTTCCCTTTTTAATCCTATTTATTTACATTTATAAGCCATAATGACTCTATGACGGGGCTTTATTGGTAGTTCTTCTAATAATCCTCTTGGGATATCTTTGGGGCCAGAATGGCAATTCTTTCCAACCAACCCAAGAAAGTAGCGTGGTTATGCATATTAGGAATTGTATATATTGGAACATTAGTATTCGCAAAGAGCGCTAAATGGAAAAGTAAAGCTAAATGAAGTGAGGTAAAGCTCTAGGTGAAGTTCTAGGAGAAGAGTATTAGTCTATCATATGAGTTCTATAAGTCGGTCTAGTAGTGCCAGTGAAGCTGATTAATAAGTGGGTCCGAGACCAAAAGAGTATTCCCTTAGCCGGATCAAGTTGAATCAAAAAATAAATTGGAGTTATAAGGACTGTAACTGTTCGCCGAGGAAATAGTGGTAAGACAGTTTGATTAAGCTTTAAGACTAGAGCGGATTCTAATAAGTTAGCTGATTTCCTATAAATATATTTACAGTGGTTTATTGCGCTATTTGTCATAATTACGGCTTATGTCGCATCACTCCTTATCATAAGCCTCCTAGACTAGTGTTGTTTTATTGAAAATAAATTATCACAATACAATAATTTTATTATGGCAGAGTTTAGAGGTCCCTCTTTCATTCCCTCAAACGTTGGTCGCATGGATGGTGACGAAATGATACCCCCAGTGAGCGGGGTATCACAAATCATACCACTCAGCAATTAAAACCATTAAGTCGTTCACTGGGAAAAAATGTAGCCTGGTTACAGAAGATATTTTGGAACAAAAGTGGTCGTACGAGGTACTCAATCACACCCAAGTACATTAAAATTATAAGAAAAACGCTTACCACTCCCAAAAAAGAGGGAAATATGTGACAAATATATTTTAGTTCCCATGAAGAGTGCCATATAGGAGGATAGTGACAAGGCCATTGGTAACAAACAAGTAGATTTTCCAGAATTAAAAATTTCTTGATCCTGGGGTGATTCTGTGCCCCACACGACCGCTCCCGGATTAATTCGCGTAGTACCAGAGTCTGAAATACTGTTTCGTTCCAGAGTTACTTAAGCTTCCTGGAAGCAAATATTCATTGCATGTGTAATAGGGTGAATCGAAACATGTTTTTTCAGAAATTTCAAAACTTATTTGTGAGGAAAAGATATTCTTTGGTGTATGGATGAAGGGAAAAGTACTTGTTGTTGTTGGCGTGTGTTTTTCATCCTGGGAATATATGAAATACAAGTGAAGAAGAACAGAAAGCATACAATACAACAGAAGAATATACACATTTATTACACATGATGATAATCCCAGCATATAACAAGAAGGGGTGCGTTGCTTTCTTTTCGAGACGAGAATCCATTACAGGCGAAAGATGAACTTCTTTCCCGAAGAAGATACAACCATGTCTTACTTGGGAAAGGGAAAAGTAAAATATGAAATTAATTTTTATGTTAAGTACTGTCACAAAAGGAATGAAGTAAAGGTAGAGTTGAGCTTTTTTTGTGGTTTAAAAATCAAAGCACCTTTTGTTAAAGAAAAACACAGACATTTTAGTACAATTTAACATTTATTGCTATATGAAGAAACCTACTAAATACAGTGAAAATCATTTAACATGAAACTGAGGGGACTGAAATGTTTATTCGTGTTAAAAGATAATATTACAAAAATTAAAAAAAGTATATATTCAACTATAAATTATGTTAATAAGTTTATTAGAGTACATTTTAGTACATAAATATGGATATATGCATGTATTTAATAAAAATCAATGAAAGAAAAACATTCTCAAGAATGTAATGAAATTTAAAACAAAAATTTCTCAAGATTTTTAACAAACTAAACATTTATTGAGTTCTTGAAAAATAATCTGATATTTTTCTTTGCATTGTCTCTTTTAGCAACAAATTGTTCGAAATCGTCCATTTTGTTATTCATTTCACCAGTGGAATGCGCGACCAAATAACTGCGCATACTTTTTTTCATGATGTTTTTTATTTCGGTTGTTTTTGTGTAGTGTTTGTATACGCGGTGAGAGTGAATGTAGCTTACATATACCGAATTGGGTCGTGTCACAAGCTATATTCCAGGGGTATTTCAAAGCCAATTTAGCCTCTTTTCTACGAAACATGTGAAAACATCTTTTTCATTTCACACCCCTCTTAAATCTCGCCTGCGTGGCTGAGCTTTTCGTATTTTGTTCATTCCCAGGAGGGAAATCTTTTCGTGTTGAGTGATTTTCGTTTTGTATTAAGAGAAAAAAATACATGAGAAATTTATTGTAGTTAGTTGGGACAGTTGTATTATTTCGTGTTAACGGAAATTTCCTCTTAAGGTATCCGACTACGTTCGGAATCGTGATTTTACAAAAGCGTATAAATGGATAATATTTATGACATTTAGTTTCACTTAGATTAGAAAATGTATATAAAATTGTTTTAAGAATAGTATTACAATAAAAAATTATTTAAGTGCAATATTTTGACCAAAAATGAACATGGAATGACCATTTTCAAAATAATCTCCTCTTGCAAAAAATGCTTCTATTATAATAATATTTTGGCTGTATATAGCTGAAACCTCGGTCCAGAGGCTCAACTAGAATTTTTGAACTATATAACTTAGAAAAGGTTTTATCCATGTTTTGCGACAACATAGGGGAAAAATTTTAAGAAAAAAAACGCCGATAATCATTTCAATGAGTTGTAACTGTGAAAATAATGTGAACGTTCCAAAAATCATAGTTTAGCCTCTGTACAGAGGTCTGAGCTATATACAGGCAAAATATTTTTATAATAGAAGCATTTTTCTCAAAAGGAGAACATTTTGAAAAAAGATTATTCTAAGTTCATTTTTTGCCGAAATATTGTATTTAAATAATTTCTTTTGTCAAAATGTCCTTAAAACAATTTTATACATGTATTCTAATCTAAGTGACACTAAATATCATGAAAATTATCAATTTATGCACTTTTTTAAAATCACGGTTCCGAACGTAGTCGGATACCTTAAGCGTTTTCGCGTTAAACAAATTTCACTGTTGTTACAAAAAGAAAAAAAAAACACATCAAGTTGATTTAATAGTTTCTTTAGTATTAATTTTTAAAAAAATTATATACAGATAAAACATTTAGTCCACAATAAATTGGAAGACGGGAAAAAACTTTTAGGACTGTTTTGACGGTGCGGAAAGAAAGATATTTGGAGTTATAAAATGTAATGTACAATGTGGTATTCACTACTCAGTACTTACTCATTTATCAATAATCATCGTCTTGGATTATTTATATTGCAGAAAAATATATTATTTTGAGTCTAAAGTCATCTAACCAAAACTAAGTCATTTCCTATTTTGTCGAAAGTTGAATCCGTTTATGGTAATATTAAATTTTAAAAAGTACTTTTTTTTAAAATTGTTTTCCACCCAATCTCCCTACTATAGAACATATCTTAAATATAGGTTGTTTTCTAATTCAAATTCCTTTTTTTTCTCCGTATAACCGCAATCCACCCTATTTTATTATCACAAAATATAATATCTGCTATGTTCTTACTTATTATATTTTCAGAAATTGCAAACAGTTAAGAGAAGGAAAATGCAAGGACACAAGTGTTAAACATTCAAAAGATGGCTCAAATTTTTACACATTAAATCAAATTAACTGCTGTTAATACAGTAGAATTGAAACATCCTCCGTACAGTCCAGATTTAGCCCCTTCGGAGTTCCATGTATTGAAATATTTGATGAAATGTTTGGCGTGGAAATACCTTGCAGATCAGGGAAGGGAACATTTAAATAGAGAGAACACTAAAAAAATGACTTTCATTACATAATATTTTCAAACCAATAATAATAATAACTTGTTTCCAGTTCGAAGGAAATTGCGTTGTCTTTCAATCAATATCATTTTTTTCCTTTCAGTTCAAATAGCTGAAGAATTAAACAGAGAAAATAAAACAAAAAATTTAATTGTTTTAGTAATTCAACTAGTTAAAAAAGAAGTTAAGATAAAGAGAAAATATATTGCTTAAAAAATAAAAACTCAATGATTGTTGCTTGATGATCATTAAAGTTAATGGATATTATATTCCTCAACAATATACATTCATTGCAATTTTTATTTCGCTTTTGTTTAAAAAATGAAACAATTTCAAACCGATTCGAAGCACGAAATGTGTATACTAGCTGCTCTTAATATCGTTTATCCACAGTACTTTCAATAAATCACTCTTAACTACAATACCTCAACGCCTCTCACAGGCATCTTTACTGCCATAATAGTTAAAATCCCTTTTTTAAACTATTTATCTCTAGTTTATCTTTCATTGTAGATTGCAGAAAAATAAACTGCCAACAATAATTTATGCCGAATGAAACCGCTAAAACGATAAAGGAATACCATCTTTAAGCGTTGGAATAAAATTTTCCAAGTAGTGGCTGAATATTCGAAACAAACAAAACAAAACACAGGGAAGTAAAAACATCAATGCAAATCTATACGATTCTGTCGATATTATCTTGCTTTTCCCTTTTTTTTTTTGAGGTTCTAATAGAATAAATCATTGCCAGATATCGACACATCAACATTACGAGAAAAAAAAATGGCGACTGGGGAAAAAAATCGCTTGGCGTTCAAAAAAGCATTACGGAAAAATAAGATGAGAAAGAAAACGACACAAAAGCATGTTCAATCTTCACTTATACATTTTAATGCGATCCATGAAAAAGAACTTTTGTCTTTTATGAGAGTATTTAAAGTTCATTTAACTTTTGTTTTCTGTATTTTAACGAATTGTTTTTTGTTTGTTTGTTTCATATCTTAGAATGGTAACGTTAATAGTTACGAGTAGAGTTGGGTTTTCAGATTTTGTTTGTTTTGATTTTAAAAATAGGACTTGGGTTTTTGTCGTAATTGCCGTATTATGTGAGGTATAAAATCGATTATTAAATTAGTTTGTCTTGCTGAGTTGACTCGGAAACACACCCAATCTTTTTTACACGATTTTGAAATAACACGGTACACGAATTTAACGATTTTTATTCTTACACGAATCTCTTTAAAAAAATTGGTAATTCGTGCCATAAGGAAGAGGAGGATTTGATCGAATTCATGACAGTCAATGATAATAAAGAAGTCAATAGTGCCGAAGTTAAATTCAGCTATTCACAGCTCATTTAATACGCGAGGGTATGAAATTCGATACAATTATAAATCATTTTCTTACTCATAATCCTGATATACAGCATGCATTAAAATTTCAACGCAATCATAAGTTTTATGTAGCAGAATATTATACAACCTCTGTGACAATAAAGTCCCGTGAATAGTCCTGTAACGTTACCGTAAATGAAATATTAATGAAAGTTACCGTACTGTCCTTCGAAATAGTCACCTCCCACAACTATGCGTGGCCGCGGTAGCCGAGTGGTATAGGTATAGGATCGTGGCATGCTTTGTCACGAGTTCGAGCCCAGTACCACTAAAGACCTGCCGTGTAGGGCAGCAATGCACGTTAAATCTGTCGAGAGCTAAAACGTCCTCCCGTTGGTGTGTTATGGTAGTTAGGAGAGGGGGATGCCAGCTCACACAGGTGTCGTCCACGTCACTTGACCATGGTTCAAAATTACGTGGTCCATCGCCAAAAGCCCTCGTGTAGCTGAAAAGTGCGACGTTAATATTCAATCAATCAATCAACCCATAACTATGCACCGTTGAGATCTGCTATACATTTCTTGGAAATTTTGCAAGAGGTCTTCTTTTGGGATGGAATTCAAAAGTCTTGACACGTTTCGTTTAATGTCAGTCGTCAAATCTCTTTACCTTCAAAGCGAGTTTGAGGCTTGGGAATAAGAAGTTTGGAGGATGTTCAGTTTGCACACCCCCACCCTTTTTTTGCCATTAACTTTTTCACGATAGGGCGAGCATTGTCATGAACGAAAAACACGAACCTTGTGCTTACTGGGGTCGTACCCTGCGTAGATGTTTCATAAAATGGGTCAAAATTCCAATGTACCTTGCAGCATTCATCATCGTTTCCTCAGGTAGAAATTCCTTCTGTATAATGCCTTGACTATCAAAAAAGTTGATGAGCATCGCACCCCCGGCGGTCTTCAGCTATATGGGTTGTCAGAAACACTTTCCCGGCCTTCTCGAAAATTGTCAAACCACTCGTACACACACTTCATGGACTGTGCTTAACCTTCATAAAGATGCACCCACAACGCATAATTGTCTTTCGGTGACTTGCCAAGCTTTAAACAAAACTTTAAATTGATCTTTTGTTCGTACATTTTCCTGTTCTCAGTTAAGAACCTACGCACTAAACTAGCACTTTGCAAAATAAGTCTTACGCTGAACACAAATGACGTTCAACTGAACCATGGAGGGAGCAGACTGTTAATAACTGCAACTACGCATGTATGGCGTTTTGTTTCGCTAGTGTTACCAGATCGGCCATTCTGACTTTATTCACCGAATGCTATTGTCAGAGGTTGTAAAAGCAATTTAGAATAAAAAAAACCTGAGGGCATTAATAACAAACGAAATTCTTCATTTGAATAAAAAAAACCAACTGTTGTACAAGGCGTATCTCGCACATCTAGAGATGATAGCAATTTAGACCAGTTCTTAATAAACGTGCATGCATGCTTGTTACCAAGTAGCAATGAATAGTTGTTAGTTAGTATAGTTTTATTCCTAATTTCAATTTGAATTTTCAAATGTTATACGCACTTATAGACTGAATTTTCATTGTACTTTAATTTTAATCTATTTTGTAATAAAAATTGTTTTTGTTACGTAAATATGTAACATGAATTTTATTACTTTTTTTTTTGCACGGTTTATTGGAAAAATATTCAGAGATTTTTCATCTTGCATGATTTTTTAAAATTGTGGATCATATCCCTAAATTTACCATATGTAGTACGTAAGATTTTACACGTTTTTTTTTTTTTTTTGCATGGTTTTATACGGAACGTATCCTCCGTGTAAAAAGGAGTTGGATGCATAATAAACTTTCATTGATAATAGTAGAAAAATGCAATGGGTTTGCTGGTAAGAAAATATACACATACCTTTTCGATAAAAATATCACATTTAAAATCACATGCATTTGTAATGAAAAATCTAGAAAAATATATCTTCCTACAAAATTGTGTTTCATAATATAGGCAAAAAAATAAATCTCTATAACTTCTAAATAACAAAAACAACGCATATTTAAATATGTAAATCATTCATTATATTGAAGAAAAATCCAACAATGAAAACGCCGAATTATGTATTATTTTATGCAAGTTTAAGTAACGGAAATTGTTCCAAAACGCTCCGATAAATAAATTTATTATGATGTATAAAGGGAAACAAATTTTTTCCCCTCCAAAACAAATCTTTTGTCTTTTAAAGAAAAAATTGTTATTGTATTTCGGTTTCAAATTAGCATATTTTATGCAACGTTGGCATAGAAATGATTGAACAACTGTGATATCAACAGTAAATGAAATAAACAAGTAATTAAAAATGCTAAAACCTATTAAACTTGTTTGTCAAAATAACGTGCTTTGAGGAATTAATGCTTCTTTTACCACGAATGATGTTATACAAGGAAAATATAAATAGAAAAAAATATTTCATATGAATAGGAAAAAAATATAGTAAAAAGATAAATGGGGGGAAAAGTACACTCAAGGGAAAAAAATTATTTAATTTCTTTATAAACTATAATTTTTTTCTTGTGAGTGATTATAATTAAAGATGAAATTTCTTGGAAGAGATAGAATCTTACCTTCACTTTGGTTCGTTAAATAAATTGAATAAATTAATTTTCAATGCTATTTACTGGGTTCTGCTCCACCAGGCTTTGTTTCAAACATTTAATTTGATAAATTCATGAAAAAATATGGTGAAATAAATTACCATGTGTGGAGTTGTGCAATTTTAAGAAAAGGGAAACTCAGATTGATATTTAAAACATTAAGAAAATAAGTTTTTCTTCATACAAAAAAAAAGAATTAAAGATACACGGAAATAATTTCTTTACAAATAGTAATTTTCCATAATGAGTTATTGTAATTGAAGTTGGATTCTGTTTAGGGAGAGAGAGAAAATTCCAGCTTCATTTTGATTCGTTGAATAAACTTAGTTAAGGGGACATGGTACGATTTAAGCAAAAATTTTTAATTTAAGGATTTTCAAAAGTTTTTTTGGTTGCCTCCTATGTGTGTATATTATTTAAAACAGATTTTGGGCTCAAAATCTCATAAAAAGTTAGATATTTAATTTTTTAAGAAAAAAAGTTAAAATTTGTGAAGTGATTTTAAAATGCTGCTACTCCTACAAAATTTTACGTTCACACATGAAATTTGATTTACAAGTACGTCCAACTATGTATAACAAAAGTTGGTATGGGTTTTGCGATAACACGATTGGTATTTGTACAATAATTTTTATGAATCCTTATTGAAAATTCCTCAAAACATTTGCAAATTCTAACATCAATTATTTTTTAAGAAATAAGTATTGCTTTGATTCAAAAATGCATGCCAACTTTTGTTACATGTACTATTAACAATAGGTAAGAAAAATTCAAAGCATTAGGCACAATAGAAAAAAAGCCTTAGCATTTTAAATGAAGACAAACTAGTTATTTTACCTTTCTGAGATAAGTAAGTTTAACGTTTTGATTTGCCATAGAGAAGTGAATAAAAATGAATGTAAAAGTTATCATAATTCTGCGTTTTTTAAGTTAAAAGTTTTCAAATTTTGTGAGGTTATAGGGAGAAAAGTATATAACGAATAATTTAGGCTAGAAAAATTATATTTGATTTTTTTACCGATTTTTGTCAGTTGAATCGTACTGTGTCCCCTTAATGTTTTTAAGGCTGTCTTCGGTTAATATTAAAATATAGTATTAGAATTTGGAACATTTTATCAGATATAAAAGAAATGAAACATTAATATGATATTCTGGCTTCAATATTCTTTAGAAAGCAGCATTTTTCATTATACCTCGTTTTTAACCGAGTTTATTCATTTTTTTCTGGTATAAAATGTTTTTCGCGCTTTTTCTCCTATACCGTAATGTTAAATGGGCTATGCCTTCACGAATTATAACACACAAAAGAACATATTCATGAAATACTTTGGCATTTGCATATTATGAGTTATAATATTGCAAATTTCCATAGAAACATTGAGGCATTTTTTCTGTCTGAAAATGTACTTCGCGTTTAGTTCAAGCTCTCGTACTTTTACCGAAGACAGCCTTAAGTGTTAGCTTAAAATTCCTTAATGGTAACTGCTAGAATACTATGTTAGTATAGAATAGTGATTCCAAAAGTGGTCTATATAGACCCCTAAGGGTCTATGACGACCTGCAAGGGGTCCACGTCAGTAAAAAAATATTTTAGGGGTCCATGAGGTGTAAATGGGGATCTACGATAGTGACTCTCATTAAACCAGATCGTGACTTTAATTTTAAAAGAAACTGTAATCAAGTAGAAACCAGATTTTACCTTTTTAACACATTTATTTACTAAATTTAATGAGGCTAATTTGTAATAATATTTTATTAAAACAAGAGCCATCATTTCAGCTTTTCTTGCCAGAATTGAGCTAAAAGAATATAATATTGGACGTCGCGAATTTTCCAGTTTCTCATTTTGTTACAGACAATCTGCCAGGAAGATGATGTTTTAACCCACGTTCAACATTTAAATGCATTCTATTCAAATTTTGAAATTAGGTTTGAAAATGCTTTGATTATAGTAATACCACAGGAGGCAATGAATCATATGGTCAAATTGAAGAAAATTAATGTCCTATTTCAGGAGGAATTGATAGGAATATGCACTAACGAAGATCTTAAAGTAAAATTTGGAAACGGATGTCAGCATCTTTGGCATTAAAAAGACATACCTGTTATTTATCCTGAATTATGGAATCGAGAAGATTTAGAGTTAAACTCGACAAGATTGATAGTAAATGTGAAAATTTGTTATTGAAGGGCCAGTTTCCTCCCTCCCATTAAAAAAGCATTTTTGTATGTTGCTCAGTTGTATTATGTAACTGTTATTTTATGGATTATTAAATTTTAATTTCAAATTAACTAGCATGTGTTTCTTAAATTTTAAACCCTTATTTTCACAAAAGTTAAAAATTTAAATCTTTTAAAGTAAATAGCTCTATACCAGCTGTCAAAAAAGATATTTAAGTTGACAAAAGGACAAAAATTTAACATTAGGTAAAAGGGGGTGGGTACCCAAAGGCAAAAACCATGGCATGGGGTCTATGAGACAAAAAGGTTTGGGAACCTCTGGTATAAAATGTGGCTTTTTTTGCTACTAGTGATTTGAGTGCACCTGTCTGAATGTTCCCAGGCCTCATAATACTGGCTTCAACTAAATGTTTTGTATTCGTTTGTCAATGAATTTACCTTCATCGTTTAATGGTACCTGTCAAGAAAACAATGTTTGTGCTTTGAAGATTAACTTAGGCCGCGGTAGCCGAGTGATATAGGTATCGGACCGTGACTTGCCTTGTCACGAGTTCGAGCCCAGTACCCGCCGTGTAGGGCAGCGATACACGTTAAATCTGTCGAGAGCTGAAACGTCCTCTCGTTGGTGTGGTGTGGTAGTTAGGAGAGGGGGGTGCCAGCTCAGGTGTCGTCCACGTCACTTGACCATGGTTCAAAATAACATGGTCCGTCGCCAAAAGCCCTCGTGTTGGTGAACAGTGCGACGTTAATATTCAATCAATCAATCAATCATTTGAAGATTAATTTAGTCGATAACTGAACTGAACTGAACTCAGTGGTGCAACAGCCCATGAGGGCCTAAGTCTACTGCGCCTATCTCAGCATACCCGTCCTTAGGCGCTGGGGTGCATGTGCAGATGTTTCGGTCAAGTGGTCAGTCTGATGTTTTTTTTTTAATTCGTATTCCATTTTGCTTTGTTACCTTTTTTATGTTTCATTTCTTGTAATTGAGAATAAAGACGATATTGCAAATGGCGGTGCAACTGTAACTCTATAATTTATAAATAATGATGATAATGGTAGCACTTGTACTGTTCAACTTTGAAAATGTACGCTTAGGAAACAAATTATTTTTTGCTGTGAAATTTTTATTTTTAATTCATCTTCGTTTGTGCAGTATTTCTTAACAAATAATCTATCACTTAATCGCCATTTTCAGTCAGAACATTTTTTTTTTGTTAATTTGATTTTTTTTCAATAATAAATATTCTATAATATAAAATTCATTTTCCAGTTCCATCATAAATTTATGTCGCATATTTTGTATAATGCTCCTCATATTTTATTCAATATCTATCGCTGTCAAAATAACACTTGTAAAAATTGCTTCTATAAAGAATCATTTTTTCTTCGGTTATTTGGGGCGCATATAAAGTCTTGGAGAAATTAAATTTTGTTACTTTAAATGTTTAATTCTTTTTATATTTTCTCTTTTATTTTTAATACTGTTTAGTTGTATTGTTGTTGGTTTTTTTTGGTTGGGTTGATACAGCTTTCGAATGGAAAATAATTTGTGTGAATAGGTTTTTTTTAAGTCACTGTACATTCTGGCGTTTACGTACACCTAGAAATTCAAACTACATTTGTTAAATTATATGTATATTCTTTGCACAACGTGCGCCATTTCTTTACAAAGAAACCTGAAATGTACACGCGTGCAGGGCTTTTATTTTTCGAAGTCGTAACATTCGAAGGAATTTCCCGAACTTTCAAACATTGGTATACTGAACTGACAGGCGACAGGAGGAAGAATATGTGTGCGGGTAAAATACTTGAGGTTGTTGTAAATAAATCTTAAAACACAAAGATAATAGCATTTAGTCCAGATGTGCAGAATAGTGCTCTGGATTTTCGAGAAAGGGAGACACAATTTGGTGTAAGAACGCACTTCCGATCCAAAGAAGTTGAGTTGAAAGGTTGAGTACCAGGGTACTCAACCTTTCCTTCCACAGGGCCACATACATATGACAACTATTTCACGCAAGCCGCAACATGAAAATTAATGGGAGGGGAGAGGTTATAAGATCAAGGACATTTAAAATGTAGAATGATCAAAATGTTACAAATCATAACTTTGGATTTTATTTTAAAACTTTTAGTATATTAAACTCTATCAAACTCATTTCATAAAAAAAGTTTTAGGCATTTTTTGCCCAGTTACGGTGTAATTTCTCTCTATTTCCTTTCATCAATGGAAAGGATCAGTGGAATGGAGCATCAAAGGAAAATTTGAATTCTTTTGGAAATGGATAAAGGCTTCCAGTCAACTCAAACTTTTCTTGCAGTTTTTCTTTCTTTGATAGGTAGGATATCTAAAATAAATAGATATTATCTTACAAAAAGGTGTGAATAATAATTATATATATATATATATATATATATATATATATATATATATATAGTGTTTATGTGTTTAAAATTTGTCTTATGTGGTTTATAAAGAAAACTGAAAAAAGATCATCTTTTTAACGAATTTTCCATATAACGAACTTTGTTTCGGAATTTAGCAACTTCGTTATATAGAGATCCGACTGTAATTTAAATATATCCTTTATAATTTTTATTTTATCATAATTGCTTTTCCTTTGTAAAAAAAAGCACTCCAAAACATCGACAACTAGCACTATTTGACAGTCTACTATGTCTCTTTCCCCACCTGTGCTCGGGGATTTTTCTTTATGATTTTACAAACTTTAAAGGTGTTTTCCTTAGACTTTTTTAATTTTGAAGATATAAGTGTTTTTTAATACCTCTTTTTTTCTGTTCTAGATAGTCTCTTTAATTTTTTTGTATAAACTCCCAATCATATATGTTAGTATGGACCTAGGTCTGAGATCTCCAGTTATTTTTTTTAAAAATGGTTAAGTTAATATTTTTAAAATATTCGTATTTCTTCCAGGTTTAGCTAGAAAAATTATTATCAAAAATTAACAAGAGCACAGATTTTTGAATCTGTAATAACTTAAAATGACTAAAAAATCTTAAAAATTGAGCATTTTATAAAAGTTTGAAAAACTTCAAAAATTCTTAACTTTTTAAAATTGTAAAATAATTTCTGGTCAAACTGACGTTATACTTTCAGAGTCAACTTACCAATATAATCTGAATATAAAATATAAATTATTTTTAATGTTACTATATCCCTAAGAATTTTTTTTACTTTTCAAAAAGGGTACTGAGTAGTTTTAATGATTATTACAACTTTAAACTTCTCATTTCCTTTCCAAGCTATTTTTGTCTTTTTTCACACACACATACCTATATATAATATATTATTTTCAATATTCCGTATTCTCATTCAGTTTGTTATTTCATTTTCCTATCCATTTATCTTTCCAATTCATTTTTATTTTTAGGAAACATAACCCTTCTCTATTATTGTTTTTTTTTCCATTTTCAGAATCATTTAGCATTTATAAAATTTCAAAAATGAAGGTACGTAAAATAAATTTATTTTTCGGATTTTGGAATCGAAAAGGTCGTTTATCTTAAAAATATAACCATTGATGAAATGGAAAATTCTTTAAAATGATTTTTTTCCTGAATTGTATTTGGAACTAATTCAATACAAAAAATAAATAAAAGTTGCAAAAAAAGAGCCCTCTTGACTAAAAATCCAAATCACAACATTCAAAGCAATTTCCAACCACAAATTGCCGAGACCGAAAACCCAGCCAAGCCATCATTCTTACATTTTTGATATCCCATCCTTTTATATAATGACATATTTTATGGAATGTAAAGAAATGATCGATCGTCAAATTTTCTTGTTTACTCGGTTTCCTGACACGTGTCAGATTGCATTTCCATTTATGCTTACGTCATGTTTCTTTCGACGTCACACGGGATTACCCGGATGTCCCATTTCGGATTATTTTCAGTCTCTGATGTGGGATTTTTTTTTTCTTCTGTTGTTTGCAAAATACACGCTAATTACATCTGCTCAGTACTTTATCTTGTATGTCAGATTAAAGCAGATTAGTGAACGAAGATACGATACAATCGAAGAGATTTTTATACGGTTTGATTTTTAAAAAAATTAAATAATTAATTTATTATAAGTAGCTACTTGGGTGAATTTAAAACTTGAACGTAATAGTCGTCTTTTTTTTTAAATTTATTAATAGTTATTTTTAATCACATGAGTAGAAACACTGTACTGTGGTTGTTATATTCGAAAAACACTTTGAAATAAATATAATGCTGTTATATGTAAGAAATCAAAGGACAAAAAAACATAAACGATAAATGTTTGAAAAATTTACCCTGAAAAAAGAACTATTTTCCATTTATTGGTACATTTTCCATTCTGATTTATTTTAAACATTATTAACTTAACCTTGATTATGAAAAGGTCTCTAAATTTTCATAAATATTAATGAAATATTTAATGGTAAGAGCTTATTTGTTTTAGACGTATACTAAAGTGGAAAAATTAATTTAGTTTGTTTCCTTCTAAACAATTTCATTTTCTCTTTATTCTTATTCTTTCAGGAAAAAAATATTTATTTACTCCCTATTTATCTTCATAAATATAAATATGAAATAAAATTAAAATATTAAACCGTCTTCTTCTTATTAAGGGGGGAGTAACTAGGGTTGGATAGTCTTTTGGATGAAGAAATAATGCAGAATTAGAATGTTTTGGTTTCTTTTTTAAATAAAGTATTTTTGAAACACAAAATTTTTATTTCTTTCTTAAATATGCACCAATAGTATTCAAATATGAAAATGGTTATTAAGAAGTGAAAAAATTAGTTTAAAGTTTTATTCATCTAAGAGTAAGATATAAAATTAGTGCATTAAATTTAAATAATCGAATTAAATCATATATACAATATTAAAATTAAATACAATATAAATGTAAGGATAACTCAAAGCTTTCAATAAGTTTTACAGTTCCTTTCTTACTGTGTTTTTAAAAGCGAGTTTAATTCGCAATTTGTTTAAGTTTATAATACTTAATAAACTTTATGTGATACATTTCGATTAAATAATTGTTAATAAATCTTTTTTTATTTGAATTTTAAATGGCAATTTTCAATATTTACTTTTACATCTTATCAAAAACAAAGTTTCTGTTTTAGTGAACTAATTTCTCTAATTAAATTCATAAAATTATCATAATATTAAACTGCATTATAGTTTGCTATCACAAAACTTCAAAATTGCTTGTTAATTAAGTCTTTTTCCTTTTACATATAAACTGCCCATTTCTCAAAGTTCTTTTATTTTGGTAAAACGGTAGTTTTGATAAAACAATTAATTGTGTGTGTGTATTCTCCCTCAAACTTCTATTTTTTAATCACGATTATGGAAATTAATAGAGTCTAGACAATTTTAATGGAACGTAAAGAAAACTATTATAAATTTCTTTTTCTATAAATTGTTCTCCTATCAATTTATAATCATATTTCTATCAATATTCACTGCTATGTTTTAGAAGAAGCACAAAATTAAGTTATCCGAACACGTTGAAAATGGCCAAATTCGGTCAAGACATATATTTTTGATTTTTATTTTATTGAATAGAGCTATCTTTTGGCTTCACAAAACATACTTTGTTTTGTTTCTACGCTACTTAGAGGTAAAGTTACAATCCATTTTATAAAGTTCGAAAAACCGTAAGTGGGTCTTTGATCTAACAGAAGTGGGCATTTAAATTGCTCAAAATTTATCAAGGCGAGTCTGATAACTCAAAATATTACAAATATATTTCTATAAAGCTTTTTGAACCTGATATTTATGTTATTTTCTATAAAATGTACTAAAATATATACATTTTTTTGAATGAATACTTTTTGAGTTAAGGCTTGTTATTTAAATAATGGTGTCATAAAGGTCACATTTCTCATAATATTTACTCAATCAGCTCTAAAATTTTTAAACTTTAATAAAACATTCAAATTTTAGTACATTTTCCAGCTAAATGCTTCTAATATGTTTTAGTAATACTTTTACTAATATAAGTTTATTACTTTATTTTTTTTTCTTATTGCTTTGAAGTTTTAAAAACATTGCTAAAATTTCATTTATAGTTGTGATTTTTGTAATATTTAGGTGATTTATTTTAAATATTGTTATATATATATATATATAGTGAAATATTAGTAATTATTGGTATTGAGTCCTAAAAAAGCATTTATAATGTTTAAATATGCTGTTTTGTTAAAAATAGATCGTTAATTTTAATCGCAAAATATTGTTAAATCTGAACGTGTTCGGATACCTTAACAAAACCATTTTAATACAAAGAGAAGCTATCTAATGAGACTCTAAATACGTAAAGCAAATCACAACGTTTTATTCTAGAAAAGCAAATATGCTTACGAAGAATTTACTACAACTTTCACATTTCCTGTGTCGAAACTTTTAGAAAACTTTTCAAATTTCCATAGTAATAATTCCAGAAATGCCTGTATAACAGTTCAATGGGGGATTTCCATTAGCACCATTAGAACTCCGAGGCTGTATGTCTCTTGTGTAAATGGAAAGTATCCCCCTGAAAGAGTCATTTATGATTTTGTTGTAAAAGCGTGTCCTTGTATCAACCATTAGGTCTGGAGCTTTAGTATTATTTAGAGTCTGAATAAATGTCGTAAAATACTGTGGAATAGTTATTTGTAACTTTCAGGTCGGGTGTAAAGGCATTATGTCCCGAAATGTTTGAAAAATGGAAGAATTATGTCAAACTTTGACTTCCGCCTCTGTCTATTAACATGATTTGTATGTCTCTCGGACCTTTTAAAGAGGAAAGTTCCTTGGATGAGTTGTAGTGATCAGTCAGAATTTCGGGAAAAGTATGTAAATTCTGTACAATGATTATTCATAACCCTGGGTTGGAATGAAAACATTGATTTAAATGTGTTTCTCGCTCACAAGAACGTAAATCGCGAAAAAGTCATAATTTTGTTGTGTAAAAGCTTCGTACATTAAATCATTGAGCATAAAAATATGAGAAAATATTTTTTTTTGTTATTGTCTGATTTGTTTATTTTTTTTAAAAAATTCCAAACAGTTGCGTAGATAGGTATCCAAGAGCCCTGGTGGAAAAAAATAAGGGTTCTATCTTGGTTGGATTTTATTAATTAAAAAAGTAAAAATATATGAATATTTTAAATATACAAAGCTACAATTTTTATATTTACTATCTTCTCTTTCTTGACGTCGTTTGCGCTACCAATGTGTTCCTTTTTTTTATCCATAATTTAAGTTTTATACTGGGTATTTCAAAAGTCACGCACATCAACCTTTGTGGGGTTGAGTTTTAAAGACAAATGAATTATGTTAACAAATAGAGTAAAGGACAAACAAAGGTTGAACGGTTATCTTTATTGTCAGACATGGTAAAATAACAATAAATGTTCAAAATGATATCCGCTTTCCTGGACACACAATTGAACTCTTTTTTTACCAGATTAATTGACACTTTACGAAGAGCATGAAAATCAATGTCCGATATTGCATGAAGGATGTTACTCTTAAGTTCATCAAATGTATGGGGATTATTCCTGAAGGTGACATTTTTCAGATATCCCCAAAGAAAAAAAATCCTGAATTGACAAGTCCGGTAAACGAGTTGGTCAAAGTCCTTTGGAAATGACACGATCATCGAAAAATTCAGTTAAAACTTTTATACTGTTCACATATGTGTGACACATTGCGCCGTCTTGCTGCAACCAAGCGTACCTTTCATCATATTCAGCAAGGATATAAATTTTGTAATGATGTTTATGTAGACGGACGGTCTTTTCAATAAACTCCTTTTAAAGCGGTCTCCACATCTGCCACTTTCGTTTTCATTATGAACGCTCTACCCGATCGCTTCCTATCTGCAGCCGATCCTGTGTCATGTAACTGTTGCAGTAAAAGTGTTATCATTGATGCATTTAGTGCTGTTTCACCTGGATATTTCTGCTGAAATGCATTCATCACGTGACAATGAGATTTTATTGCGAAAAATTTCCACGATGGCTATTTGCTTTTGGGAAAATATCATGCACCTTCTGTTGTGATCAACTGACTACAACTGACAAGTATTTTGAAACTGATGCCTGATACGTTCAAAACTTCTTATGATGGCGTCCCTGTTGTTATCTAGTGAAATAAATCTTAACCAACCCTTTTGGTTTTTAAGCAACCATGTGGATGTGCGTGACTTTTGAAACACCCGGTAATTTATCCAATGCAATTCGCATGTTCTCGAGTACTTACTGACGTTAAAAGGAAGCAGACACGTAATGCTATGCTACAAAGTGTCGTCGGGGAATCCCTGGTTATTTATTTATTTATTTGGGGGGATCGAACTCATCCACCAGAGGGCTTAAAACTACAAAATGATCCACCGAAAAAGACAAGAAATTATACAAAAAAAATGCATAAACAAGAAAATACAATACAATATTATTATAATTATTTTTTAAAAAACACCTCTGCAAAAGAGCAGAGGTGGGGGGGGGACAAAATTACATGTCTAATACAGGTACGAGAAGACTGCGAAATATTGAAACAGGAAACCAGCTTATTATGAATCACATTGTTATTAAAAATAGAATGTAACTAGAAAAGGATTGCTTCTTTCGTAGGTTTTTTTAAGATGTAATAATAAGTATGGTAGGATTTTTTTCATGGAAGTTGAAGTTTATTTTCAAGTAACAGTTCATAGAAAAATGGAAAAAAAATTGAAAATAATGTAAACTTTTCAATAAGTAAAATTTGCAATACTGTACGAACAGCAAAAAGAATTTAAGGGGAATTCCCTACAAATTTGAAATTACTTCCAATTGAATTTCGATGATTATAGTTAACGAATGTTTGGCGCAGCTTAGCCAAAATTGGCTCTTGCGCCATAAAACCCTACACTCACTCACTCGATGATTATAGTTATGTTGCAATTATTTATATTTCTATCTAAAATAAGGAAGAAATTATCACAAATTCGGCTCGCTTGGTATTCAGGGTCTGAGGCCTCCCCTGACTTGTGGGCCCTGGTGCACGGCACCGCCTAGTTCATTGGTAGTTACGCTACTGATATCAAAGTATATTATCCCTTATAGCTTGTAACTTCCAAACATTGAAAACTGATGTAACAAAAGTTCAATATGTTTAACTTTAAAATACTTTTGGTTCGTAAAATAAATATACTGAGGTCCATGACAAAATTCATTGAAAAATCTATAAGAAATAGGGTTTTAACTAAACACAAAGCATAATTTTTAATCACATTAGAATAATTCATATAAATCAGGGGTATCAAACTCAAAGGCTAAGTTGGGCAAAAAAAAAAAAAAAACAAGACTTGACATTAGGTTGCCCCAAAAAAAAAAAAAAAAAAATCCATACTCAAAGAAAAGTAAGTTTATTTCGAATAATACAATAAAATAAACATATCTAAAAGAACAAGAAAAATTTAATGCTTACATCCTGACACTTGACGTCTCTTTTCTGCTATTATCCTTCCTATTTTGGGGGAAATTTTGATATTTTATTACATATTATTGTGTGCCGATGCACTGACCAGGCCACAAAACTGTTCGTTGTGGGCCGCATGTGGCCCGCTGGCCACGAGTTTGATACCCCTGGTGTAAATGTTACTGAATAAACTGCTTGAGAACTGTGAGAAAATTACGCATTGTATAAATATTTCCCATTCAGCCAGCGTAAAAGTCATAATGATTAGTGGTACCAGTAAGAAAAAAAAATAGTTTAAGCTAAAATATACAATAATTTTAAAAGTACTTACATTATTAATCTATATGTTTTTCAAAAAAAATATATTGGTCATTTTCTGTGCCTTATTTATATGCAAAAACTATAAATAATTAATATTACGTCATTCTGAAAGTCAAAGCAGCTTGAGCTGATGCTATTTATACACAATGAAAAACATTTTTGTAGTTAGTCAATGTTACAAATGTGAACAAAAAATTCTATTGTTCTTTTTCGAATAATATTCTGACTTATTAATTATTAATCCTACATTATTAATTATTTTTTTTAACATAAAAAGCGACTCAGCAACAAAAAATTATTCGAATAGCATGGAACCTTATGTTAATGCATTACATGCGCGATAGCAGGTAGCAGTGGACCAAGAGAAACGACTAAAAGAGAGGAGATTGTTTGATTGCTGCTAATAGCCCTTGATGCGTCCTTATCAACAGTCCGACCTGTAATCGGGACACCTGTAATTCCAATGGACAGCGATTGGGGGGATTGAGGTAACGGTATCCTTTACTTCGACAATCTCTCACCAATGCACATTGCCAGACGCGTTTCGAGAGGTGTTTCTGTGCATTCGAAATGGAATCTTTCGGATCGGAGTAGAATTGCTTTCAGGTGCAGCATGTTTAAACTGAATACCGAAGACAAGTGAAGATGTGTTTGGGAATGTCTAGAACAGCGGTGGGATACTTACCTGATTGTAGTCCACCATGTACGAGTTATGGTATGGGGTGTTGTTTCATGAAATATAACTGCACTCCCTTAGTTATCCGTGACACCCTTGAAACTAGTTGTCTCGCAAGGTTTCCCTCTCGAGATTAACCTAGGGTTCTTTTTAATGCAGTGCTTCTCAAACTTTCAATGTTGGCCACCCAATATTCAATCATAATTTTCATCTCCTTCTTCATCCTCTTAACAATAACAATGTATTGAATTCACTAATACTATTCTTTGACGCGACCTTAAAGTGTTAAGCCCCCCCCCGGGGGGGGATCGAGGGCTCACGCAACCGAAGGGTTAATTGTCCCAGACGTATATATGCGTCTTTTCGAAGTACGATCCTTTCTGTGCACTGCTATCCATAAAATTATTCCAAAGGCTTTGGAATAACTTGACAGTGAAAATGCTTTAGAAAAGGAACTTGACAGTGTTTGCGAACGATTTACTCCTTTTAATGGATTTGACTATTTAATCCTTTTCTTCTCCCCCTCCCCTTCTAATACCTCTCATTCGTGTATTTACGTGTAAAACGGTGATATTGGGGAGCGAATCGCGTACCCTTTAATCAGCAGTTAAGGAATTAATTATAAACCGAACAAATTATCAAGATAAGTGTTAATTTTTGTATGTAATTTTATATATGACAAACCTATGGGTCAATGGTAATTATTATAAACTTTTTTTAAAAAAATTAGTAGTGTTAAATTAATTAAGAAATACATTGTGCAGTTTTGTTACATTTATAAATCTACTATATCAGTGTAAATGTATATTTTATTTTTTATTATGGAAGTATATATTTAATTTGTTTACTTTCAGTAAATTGATCATTTTTTTTAATAATCTTTTGTTTTTGACTTTTCAATATGCTCAAGCTTCACTCGAAGAGTTATCACGACTCCGTCTCAAAGAGGGAGCGCGCAACACAGTTTGAGAAACGCTGCTTTAATATTTTTGGAAGTGTTTACTGGCACTTTCTTGTAGAAGAAACTTGATATATGGGCAATATGATACGAATCAATATCATATTACCATGTGTTGAAACAATGCCAGTAGCTGCATTGGAGGATTATCTTTGATCCAGTTAGCCTACAGGCTTCCTTGTTTAAATAAAAAAAATCTCTTTTGTCCTATTAAAAACTCTGTCGCATTTAAATCGTGCAAAAAAAACTTTACAACACATATTAAAATATTATATTAAGTAGTAAGAATTTTTTAAAAAAAATGAGAATAGTTTTATCTCTGATTTGTTACAGCTGCGATACTTGTAACAGTGCTGAGCTTCGAAAGTAGAGATGATAGGAAGGTAATCTAATTGGAACACCCTCACAGCGACGAGATTTTCCATAGTATTTCCCTTTCTTTTACGAATCCCTGAATTTGCATTTCAATAAGGTAATACTCAGCCACACACGGTATGCATTTTTTTTATTTCTCCTACATTTCCTTTTCGAGCGAACTTGCAAGATCTCTCCTCAGTAAAAGCACTTTGGGGTTATGATGCTGTCTTTGACCGTTCCTTAATCCCGTTGATCTGAATCACTCTTTGGAGCCTGTATGCCAAACAATCTTACTGCAGACATTTGTCATCTCTACGAAGCAGGTGGATAACAGTTTACATCAGGACCAGAGGTGGACATACGCTTTGCTAACATTTTATTTTGATCCTCTAGCTGTGAATCCTAAATAAAACACCCTGTTGCTATGATACGGTTAGCGTTTCGTTTTCAATGTATACAGCTAAAATCGTCTAACAGGAAACTGAAAGGATAGAAATATTTTTTTTTTTTTTTCATGTTAATAGAAAGAATCATAAGAATTTCGTGTTAATAGAAATTGTAAAAGCAAAAAAAACCCATATATTTAACAGAATCAATTTTAATAGAATACAATTTATTGGCATAGATATGTATGCAAACACGTATTTAATAAAAAAAACTCTGTAAGACAAAGACACAAGAACAAGAACTTAACCATTTATCTACCGCATTATAATTTATTGCAGTTTTTTTTCACGCAATATTTTTCCTTTTTAATCACTACATTAAAAATTAAGGGATACACATAAGCAAAATACTCAACTTCGGGAAATTTAATCCGTTACAGCTAATTAATTATTTAAAGATATTCAACTTTTTTTAATTAATGATATACACTGTTCACTTAAAATAAATAGTCAATCGTTTCCTATGGTCTTCATTAACGTACGAAAAAGAAGAAAAAAAAAGACACTTACCTTTTGACATTGTCATTTTTGTTCCGAAAAAGTAGTTAATATTCACAATCCGATCAAAATGTCAGCTGAAAACAAAATTTCTGCTATTAAACTATTCGCCTTTCCACTAAAATACTCATCATAGAACCTGCGCTGCCATATATCTTAGAAGAATGGAATTCAAAGAATATTCCTGCTAAGTATCGTCAGAGTATTCGTAAAAATGGTTATTCTATGTAATTTTAAATTGAGTGGTACTTATAAGTACCGCGCGTCGGTAGATAAAAGATTAAGGAAATTTTATGCAATTGAGTTTTTGGAAAATAACCTTTTTTTCCCATTGTTTTGGTGTTTTTCGTATATTGCTCATTTCCAGAAGGGAAATTTTCGTGTTAAACAATTTTCGTTTCGTGTTGTAACGATTATTATTATGACACCAGATGATGGCGTCAGAGACGGAGAGTGGATGGTGTTACTGCCTGAGGTAGTAGGAGAGAAGTGTTTCCTAGAATCCATTTCCCCTGCGTTCCGAGATAGACTCATCTAAAAAAGGACTTGCGCGAGGACCGTTTGAGGGTCTTGGCTGGAAGCAGAGATCCGAAACGTGTTATGAGTGTAAGAAAATGATTAAGATGTTCTGTAAATAAAATTGTATATATTTATATCTCTAACCTGACTGTTTCGTACCCAATACCGCACAGTGTGAAGAGAAAAAAATGCCAAAGAAGGCATATTTTGTCAGCACCGTTGTATTATTTCGTCTTAAGCGTTTCTGCATTAAACGTACTTCACTGTATATTCATGTATCGTTTTTCGTCCCTTTGCAATATCTCTTTCTTAGTAAGTTGCTTCTATGTTACTGAGTATATACAAGTTTTAAAAGTGTGATACTTTTGGCTATCTTCCATATATGTGAATTTAGAAAAAAATATACTGTAAATCTTCTTTCAAGATAGCTGTATAGATTTGGATATTTTAGGGATATATGTGTCTCATTTTATTTCCTTAAACGTTTGTATGAATATCAAGATATATTTTTGTAAGTATTCAATTTATATATATAAAATAGATTTTCTTCATGTTACCTGCATAGAAAGAGTGGTATATCTATATGCATATATATAGAGAGAGAAAGAGAGATAAATGTCTCTGAAATTTATTAATGGTTTTTGGAACTGCTTTATTTAAATCATCTTAATAGATTTTACTAACTCGTAGACATTTTTGCCATACCCTTTCTTTATGCATTAAGGTATCCGGTTAACTAAAAATCATGATTTTTTTTTTAAAAAAATGACACATTTTTTTTTATGATTTTACTTTAATGATCATCTTATTAGCTTTATAAAAATACAATTTTTTTTTTATTTTCCATTGTCTAGAACAAAAAGTACAAGTTTTTTAGTAAAAGCAGATCCACTACTTTAAGCAAAATGTCAAATTTTAAAATGAGTTTCACTCGAAATGAGTTTTTTTCGAAAAGCTCAAACGAGGACTGCGATTGCTCAAAAAGTTTTTACAATAATTAAATGAAATTTTTTGTGTTTCTTCTGTATAACAGTAGAAGTGTTTTTAACCTTCAAATTTATCAATTATTGTTTTATTACGAATATAATCACTGTTTTTTAAGCAATTTCAAATAATAACTAAGATAAAGTGCTCTAGTTTTTGTAAAAATTAAAACATCTCTTATCCTGAAGGTCATTTCAAAAAGGAATAGCTAAGTAATACATCAAAATTGAAAAATTGAGTTGGTTCATTTACTATTTATACTGAGCAGGTCCCGGTTATGTAATTTATTGCCAATTTTTCCTCCTTTAGTAGTAATAATTTATTTTTCTCTTCTTAATTTTAGCCTTAAATGTACTAAATAAATCTAAAAATCACAAAAAAATCTCCATATCTCCATTTTTTTTTTAAAAAAAAGAAGTTGTCGGAAGTAGTCGGATACCTAAACGCAAAAATAAAATTCAAAGACATATTTCCTAAGAACCTCTCTTAATATATTTAAATATCCTTAGAAAATCGAGAAAAATGTATGAATAAATTCAATGAAATACTATGTTTTTTTATGTTTTTATTATTGGAAATATCGTTTACGAAATCAATTGAAAAAAGTGGATCATGCTTAAGGGCTCACAGGACTCTTAACAGCTATCCGCGCGTGCACTCGAAAATAACATCCTTCTTCAAACCAATATAACATAGCAGCAAAACAATAATTTGAAATTTTTATCACATGATAATCATATATATTTACAATATTTCTCAAATTTTCAGAGAATTTGAGAAAAAATTTAAAATGTTTTTAAGAAATAAAAATTGGACAACTTTTCAAAAATATGAAAATTAGTATTTTACACCGCGCAGGATTCTGAAGTACAAATTGGATCAAAATTTACAAAATTAATTTTACTTTGTATAAAAATGCTCACTTTTGAAGTTATACAAACTTTTAAGAAATTTAGAGGGAAAAAAATATTTTTTAAATACATTATAACGAAAATTTTAAAATTTTAAGAAAAAAATAAATTTAAATT
>BMAV01022886.1:162940-175816 GCA_019973955.1 Trichonephila inaurata madagascariensis
AGCCTTATTTTGAACACGTGTATTAAATTTCAAAGTGATATCATAAATAGTTTCTGAGAAATCCTGCGCGGAAACTAATTTTTTTTTTTTTTCGCGGAAAATAAAGATAAGAAAGAGATCGGGTTTTCATTTAAATTTCACTACTTATTTCTCAATAACTTCCGAAGTTTTCACAGTATCAACACAATTTTGGTACCAAAACACTCAGAAATAATGAGACTTTAACACGTATATTTTTTTTTTTAAAAAAACTGAAAGATTTGAAATTTAAGAGTCTTGTGAGGCTCTTAAACATAAAGCAAAATATTTAAGGGAAGTAGTTATAAATTTTAAAAACAAAGGTTATATTGTATAAAAAAGTCTTTTAAGATCAGTATTAACTTATGCATATGAAACTTGGCACATGTCTCAAACAGATGAGATCATAATGAGTATCTACGAAAGGAAGATTTTAAGATTTATCTTTGGAGGAATTCAGGAAAATGGAACATGGCGAAGGAGATCAAATTTCGGGCTCTACCAATCATATAAAGAATCTGACATTGTTAACTTCATCAAAATACAACGAATTTTATGGACAGGTCACGTTGTCAGAATGAACAAAAACCACACAACTAAAAAAATCTTCAATTGGCACACGAAGAAAGAGTAGGCCAAATCTTAGATGGATTGATGGCCTTGAAAAAGATCTCCTAGCTTTGTGAAGTAAAAATTAATGAAAACTAGCAAGAAGGCTGACCCTGGAAAAAGTTTCTTGAGAAGGCCAATGCCACCTTGGGCTGTCGAGCCACTGAGGAAGGAATACATAAATTTAAAACACGGAAATAAAGCTTGGTAGTAGAAATTCGAATAGTTCATCAGTCAGTAGTACTTATTAAAAATATACCTATGGTGGTTTGTACAAATATAGTTTAACCATACACATGCAGGGAATATGTATGGTTATTTTAACTTGTATACAGTGAATATGCTCTGCTTATCACCTAAATGTAACACCATGGAGGTACTTTTTACATTTAAATCGCTTGTGAAACATTTCTAAAGCGCGTATCATTAGAAATATATAGCATGCAGTAAAATGTTAGCATTTCTAATGTTATAGGATGACTAAATTGTTAGCATTTCAGCCCAAATGGATGATAAAATTATAAAGGGACGAATAAAAAACATGATAAAAAATAGATTTTTTAAAATTATTTCCAGTGTAGGTCCTTAAATACGCATAAAGGGAGAACAGAATATTATTTTGAAGTGTTGGAATTGCTTTTTTCCCCCGTGTACAGCTTTGGTATGCCCCGAAGAAAAATACGAGCATTATTTTAGCACGCTTCTAGATTTGACTGAGGTAGGATTGGTAGCCAACCCTGAATGCGAATTATCCTTCAGGCACATTGGTCATCATGTCGTACATTGTTTTGAGATCAATTATTAAAATCTTTAAAACGGAACGAATATCTTTTTGTACCGTTCGTACCACTACATATTTTGAGCAAGCATATTTTGATAATGAAAGCATTTAATTTGCGCTGCCAAATCATGGACCATTTACAAACAAATACAGTCTGTTGCAGAAACAATTGATATCCACATGTAATTTTTGGCGCCTTTTTTAAACACCGTGGAAGACTCATAAGGCGTCTATTGTTATGCTCCCCTTTGTTTGAAAATTGTAACCGTTTGTGTTTGTAAAGGAGCACTGAACAGTAAACATAGACAACTGAATAACACAAAATTATCTTTAAGGACGAATCACGTTTCTGTCAGCAACATAAAGAAGGTCGGATTAAAGTCTGGTTTACACCATGGAGAAGGGTTGCTTAACTGCTGCTTTATACTTCCCCAAACTGTTTCTGTATACTTTATTATGGGTTGGAGTGGTATTATACCTGATTTCCGCTTTTTTTTGTATACCATGCTGGTACATTGACCTCTAGCACTATATCTTAGGTTTTGGAGCCCGCTGTACTCCTTTACTTTCAGAGATTGCATATGATTACATTTCATCAGTGCAATACATGTCCACGCGTGACGTGCTATGTTCAAGTATTCTTCTTTGCCCAATAGATTGCATTATTGGTTTGACCTACCTTTTATTTCGATCTATCACTTATCTAACACTTCTGGTCAATGATTGGCCAATCATTCATTCGTCATTCTTTGCAACATCAGATCAACTTCAGCTATTTGTGAAGGAATCATGTGCTCTGATACTTCAACAGGACATTCAAATGTTCTTTCATTCAATTCCGTTACATGTAGTTTTAGTTATTTTCAAACGTAGGGGCACCAAACAAAACTGATTTCATCATTTTCCTCTCATAAAAGACTGTAATTTTCAATAATTTAAATATTTTTATTGTGTGTTATCGCAGTCATAAATTTGTCTTTGAGATATCTTGTTCGTGGTATTGCATTTTGAATGGTCATTAGTATAGAGACGCTCAAAAGAATATTTATTGATTTAAGCTAAATAAATTATCTTCTATCTAATATATCTTATCTGCTTCTTTATAACTCCCTTTTATAAGGTAGCAAATATATCATTTGTGTTTTTAATTTATCTTATATATCTATGAGAAAAATGACTCACTCCCCCACTCATCATGGGATCGCCGGAACTAACTGACCTACAGACAGGAAATTTGCCAGGCATGTTTCCAAAACTGAGTAGAGATCAGGTAAGAACGGGTTTTTTTTTTTTTTTTGGAGATTAAATTCCAAAGGGGTTGCTAGGCATTATAGGAGGAAATTTCCGCTTTAGAACTTTTAGACTTATGAGCGACTTCCCCCTGAAGTCACTCCCTCACCGTCCTGCCTACCTAAGAGTGTGGGAGGAAACAAAGTAGGACCAGAAGCTTCCATAATAACTATTATTTATTATCATTCAAGCACACTAATTAACAACAAGTTAAACCACAAGTGATTGCCCTTGGAGTGATATAAAAAAAAAGCAAGTAATCAAATTAATTTAACCTAATCTATCTTTGACTATAAATTCCCAATCCACTAATTTAGTATATTTGCAAACTCCGTTCTTGACTTAAGCTGTGAAAATCAATTATATCACACCTTCGTAAAGCCGCAACAGTTTCTCAGCTCTTTCTCTCTTACAATTACAAAACTCTGACTTTATATAGTCGAACTAATCTACATATCGGGGTTTCTTCTTGAGAGGGATGGCTGTGAATGAACGCGAATGCTAGCCCAAAGATTCCCCAACAGGATTAAAAATAAGATTCTGTAAAGATCCGTCACAAACTCACATATTTAAAATTTTGATACGCATTTTTCTTTTCTTTATTAGATCTCAGCTGAGTGGATTTTGCGTTAATCAACTTCTTAGGAGAGAAGGAAAGGTTACGGAAGCAGTATACATAATTATATTTCCGTTTTTATGAATTAGAATACCTAAAAACACTTTAATTTTGATTTTGAATAAATGACTTTTTTTAACAAAGATCCGCGAAAAACGGGTTCTGAAGGAAATTACTCCCTGGAGGAGTAGGGAGAATTATGGAAACGTATAAGGTAAACATGTTCTTATTATTTTTAAATCAAGAGATGAGAGGTATAAGATTGCTTCTAAATGCAATTCAAAGCTTAATGATTGAAATCTGATAATATAATAACATAATAAATTATAGTTAAAAAAATTTAAAAACGCGCTTTTTATGTTTAATCGAACTAAAAAGTAAAAAAAATAAGTAGTTCGATAGTGAAAAATAAATAGTAGACTTTTCAGTTCGATTAACCATAAAAGCGTGTTTTTTAATTTCTTTTTAACTATAATTTATTTTTCATATTTTTAGTTCAATCTACAGTAAAATTATGTATTTTTAGTTTTTTTTTTAACTATCATTTATTCATACCCTCTTAAATTTTTAGCACGCGACCTAAAAAGTTTGCCCGTCCTTGAGTTAGAACAAATTTTTTTCACATACGCGAACCTTTTTTTTTTAAATTTTTTTATTAATTCCATTTTCAGAAAGACTGGACAATTGCTTATATTATGACAAGAAATTTCTGACGCAAAAAAACGTTTTCGCTTTTAGGGTTACTCTTAATCTTTTAGTCGCCATATCTAGAAATGGTATATAGAATCAGTCGCCAAATCTGGCAATGGTACATGGAATTAGTCGCCAAATCTGGCAATGGTACATGGAATTAGTTGCCAAATCTGGAAATGGTTTTATGAATTAGTCGCCAAATCTGGATTATCCTGTTCAAGACAATGGAACAAGATTATAATATTATTGTATTGTCATCGGTCTTTGACAAGTGCGCAAAATTTAGAATTAATCTGACCTTTTAAAGTGGGTAAATCGAGTTAAAAGATTCCGTTACATACAAGTGAATCTTATAAAAGCGTGTTAAAAACAATAATTAATCGTAGAATATCATAGAATATAGAGGTTGATAAGACCCATTTATGTATAATAATGAAACAAAAGTTCGCCATGCTATATTGTTTTCATGTATACATTAATACAGTGCTTCTCAAACTTTTAGCATTTGCGACCCAGTATTCAATCATAATTTTCATGGCCCCCCCCCGCTGTACAATAATAATGTGTAGAATTCTATAATACTATACTTAGACGCTAAAGCTACAATACGACTTCACCCTTTTAAATACTACCGGTGTATATAAACATCTCTCTCACCCAAATTGTTAATGGCCAAGGACGTATATATACGTCTTTAAGAAGTACCATTTTTCTATGCACTATTATCCATAAAATTATTTCTAAAACGTTTGGAATCCAATAAAAGAACCTTGACAGTGTTTGCTTACATTTATATGAGTATTATATCAGTGTAAATATGTATTTTATTTTGTGTTATCTCAGAATGAATTTTGTTTATTTTCAATAATTCAATAATTTTTTTAAAAATAATCTTCTGTTTTTGACTTTTCAATATACTTCCCCCCCCCCTTGTAAAGTTATCATGCCCCCGTTGGGTGGGGCACACCACAGTTTGAGAAACGCTGCAGTAATACATATCGTTAAAAAAAGATATATTATATAAGAAAAAGTATATGAAAAACAAATTAAATTCCTTTCTTTATAGTTTAATAGAATAAACATATAATTTTTTTCGTATATATTCTATTTATATGTGTCCTCAAAACGAAAATACATGAACTTAATGCTTAAGATCGCTCATAACAGACTTAAATGGAATTGGATATTCGGAAGAGAATATATTTACGATTACATAAACTAACCATAACCTTGCTCCTTGGCCCACCCCGAACGGGTTAAGGCAGATATCCAGCTCGATTTCGTATCCCAACTTTTGTATCTTTCTCTCTGTGATAGAGGCATCGTAAAAGCAGTCATAGCTAGAGGGAGCTCATTCGAATGACTAATAAAAAACCTGCCTTTTTATGACTCCTGCATCTTCAGTGAAAGAGCAAAAAGCTTCCTCCTCCAATTTCTATGCTGCAGGTTATGATTAGGTGAGTTGCTATAGGGCCGTTACAAAAAAAAGGGGTCTGGGTGAAAAAGAGTTTCAGCCATCTTCCTGTGTCACGTTCTGTCCATTATCTCTAATGTGAGATTTCATTACAGGAAGATGGTAATAAAAATTCCATATGGATAAGATGCTCCTTTTTTTTTATTTATTTATTTGCAATTGCTTATCCTCCTTGTAGGAAAATATTAGTAATGGAGGATAACTCTTACATGTGAGAAAGTTCGGAGTTTCTTCTTTTTTGTGCCTCCTCGAAGATTCTTCTCGGTGTTTCGGTAAAGTAAGAAACATGACTGCATGTTCGGTTTTCTTTTTCCTTTTTCTCTTGTAATTTAAATTCTGTGAATGTTTAAGGTTTCACGTTTTCTTTACGACGTAATGTTTGTTTGAATGTTGAATAGAGTTCTTATAGTTAGAGTGTTTTGATTTTTTTTTTTTTTTTGGTGGCGCTTGCGATTTCTGATAAATAAAAAGTCCTGAGCTGCATTTATAAATATTTTGTGCGTTGAGGAACGGAGTCACGTTAATATTGAGATGCTGTGTTATGATTTGTAAGAGGTTTCGTTATCGTTATTTATTTGAGATTTATAAGTTCGTGTTTAGTATATATAGTTCTGAATACTATAAAATATTTTATTCTATAATTTTTTGTTCTTATTTTAATAGCATTAATTTACATGCATTATTAAGTAAAATATATATTCATATATGTTGTGTATAACTGCCTTTGTTTATATTAAGATAAATATTACAGTTAAATATGTTTGATTTACAATATATTTGAGTTAATATTTTGTGCAACAAATACAATAATTAACATAGTTATTTACCGAAAATCATCAGTCTACCTTTTAGCATAAATAGTTCAGATCATTTAGTGCTTCAAAGGGTTCAAGTCTGCGACATAGCCATTATTCGATAGCTATGTCGTGGGGTTTCCGCATAAGTTAGAGGTGTGGGATTCTCTCGAAATGATGAGACATTCTATAATTCTTAATATGACTTTTATTAAGAATTTAACTTAAATTACTTAGATATCGAACAAACTTATATTAAGTGAGAATAAACCACTACACGTAGTCTTAACCAACTCAGATCACGCAATTAGATCACTTATCAATATAAATATATTATATTTGTGTCTAATCACTATCTCAATAATATACTTGCGTTCAGAATATAATCCTCCTTCTTTGGTTGAATACTCAACGGTTCAATTACTTGCAGGTAGGCTGTTGGGCTCGAGTGCAATAGTATGCACCTTGTAGTAAGGGCTTGATATCCGTGGTGCTTAGGTAGGCTGTCAAAATACACTTCTACCTTTTCCGAACTAGCTTCCTCTAAATTGTCATCATTGCTCACTAAACTTTCTATCCTTTTAAAGGTTATCTTATTTGCATCTATGCTTCGTTTCACTTCTTGGATTTGGGTTGGAAAAGTTTTGCCATTAATCGTGGCCGTCAAAGAACGTAGAGGTTATGTTAGAAGAAGAACGAGAGATGTCACAAGTCGTCTGTGTGAAAAATAAGAGAAAAAGAATAGCAACTATATTGGGTAAGAGATGCAATAAAATAAAAATTTTACTGATGCAATACTTACTGATTTATAATCATTTGATTAATTTACAAATTTTGCTCCCCCTTTTTTATTTCATGGAAGGTAAATAATTTACTGAATATACGTGGGAAATAATCCATGTATTTTCTATAGAGTTACAGCAAATAGTCTAAGAAGCAAAAAAAGAAAAAGTAATTATACAAAATATTATATAATTTTGATACGAAAATATTCTTAAGCTCTCAATATTATAAAACAGAACGAAATTATATTTTTGATACTAAAAATCGATTGCCATATCGGGAAGAAGCCATTCATTTTCTTTTAGGAATCTAATTTTAATATTTAACATGTGTATATCATTAAGTTACGCATATTCGCCTTCTCTATGAAAAATATGATTTGATTCTCCCCTACACGCGCATGCGTACAACCACACACATATTACAATTATGTTCAAAAATTTAATCTGCTTTATTTTTTTTAAAAAAAAAGAAAATAAAACCATTGTTATCGTAACGCAAAATTTTAAAATTTAGTTCTTCAGCAAGATGTTCTCCCGCATTATTTTATGGCAGTGTGTATGTAGAGTTTATTTTTTCAAGCAATTGAAATCTCTACGGTTGAATCCTTAGTCAGATCCAGTGATTTATCAAAAATATTTTTTCATCCACACAAAGAAAATAAAAGAACAATTCTTAACTATTGGTGTTATGATTATCCCCTTGAATTCAGAAGAGAAAATTACTATTTCTGAGAATGATTGATGCAGTACTAAAAGTTATTAAATCATTTTAGTCTATAGTAAACACTTAGATAACAGATGACTTAGAATCCATAAGTCCGCATAAAAGAAAATATTACAAACCTTCAAAAACAAAAATATTTTATCAAATAAATTTATTAATAGAGCTTTTCCAGAAAGAGATCGACAGTGGCTTATGTAAAAAGGAATGTAGTAGAGTCTCGAAACGATAACCCGGCAATCCGGATAACTCGTACACACCTTTGCAGGTTGAAAAAAGCCCTTCAAGTCGAAAAAACTCCATTTCTATGCAATAAATGCTCTGCACCTTGTGATGTACCTAGTCTCTTTCCCCTATTTACTAAGAGAGGACGCCGACAACAGTGAGAAAATTCCACGCGTTTCCCTAATTGCTCGGAAAAAGTTTCTCAAATGGGTGGTAAAAAATTCTGACCATTTTTTCCCATGCCAGTCCAAAAGTTAAAAGAAACATCGGCACAATGTGCTTCAACACGTCTGAGAAGATAGAACTCAGACTATGAGCCCGGACAACTCTCACTATAAGCGGCCGACGAACAAGAGATCATATGGAATAGGCGGTGAGTGATTGTGAGAAACGAGATGTTTATAAAGAAAGAGCGAGGGAGTACCAAGGACAGATTTTGACTTGATAGAATCCGATAAGAGGCCTCTCGTTAACGATAGACTTGAGAGTCGGTGATACCTGAATCTGCGAATTAAGATAGACTTCGAACCGAGGAGGTTTCGAATCAGCAACCGCACGGTGGAGATAGAGCCAGCGTGCTCACCCGAACTCGAGGTGGAATTACCGAGAGCGAACGGAGAACTGTGAACCCTATGTCACAACATATGTGTGGGACTTTTCTCTAAAGGATCACTTTAATTAAATTTATGCGAGCGATATAAGAAGTTGCAGCGAAAAAAAACTCTTTTTCTGCGGACCCATTTTACAATTAAATTGTAATGAAACAATTTTTGATGAACTTTCATACTGTGTAATAAATAGTTATTCCAGAGCTGTTTAAAGTCATTACAACCTTCATAAAATATGTATTTTTCCCTTTGTTTAAGAGTATTTGGGTAATTTATTTTTTGTTGTATTCGCAAGCAAACAATACGTGCAAATGCAGTTCAATATTTTTTGAGGAAACACCCGCAGCTATTCTTTTTTATATCACATTTCTGATAACACGGCATTTTCATAAACTTGGTGACCCTTCGGTCCATATTAGGCCGAGTTTTCGGGAAACTACAGCATCTAAATAATTAGATGAAAAAAAGTATTCTACAACTAGCACTTGATGGTTGTTTGTGCTTTCGTTCTTCAGAACTTTTAGTTCCAGAACAGCTATATACGTACTGGTACTTTTTCAACTAGTGAAATTAGTTGATTACACAAAAAATAGAATTTTCAAAAGGTATGGCGAAGCTACCAAAAAAAAAAGGCAATTATTCCATGAATGAGTACGTCTGGAACATACGACTCAAAAATACCAAAGTAACACAAAACCTGTCGTTTTGACAAACATATTTCTAGATTTCTTTTGCGCATGGTTAATGGTCAAATGTTATGATTCCCCAAGTTACATTTTTAGCCGGTTATTTGGCGAAAGATAATGGCTTCCGCAACTTTCTCAATAGAGTTTACGGAATGTTTTCCCTCTGTGTTAGTGATTTAATGGTAATATGAGTTGAACTGACATCGAATCTAAGCCATTAGAAGCTCCAGTCTCTTTACTCAAGGGGGGAGGAAGGGAAAAAGAGAGATTTTATTGGACTTTTTCAATGGGTGTCCTGACTCGGGTGTTAAGAACAGTCTGAAATGTTCCATTAGGTTAGTTTCCTGCAATTCCACATAAAGCTCGCTTTATTTATAGCCAGCACAGGCAAAGAAACTGCTTTGGAGGGACCAGGAAACAGAAAAAGGGGGAGATACAATGTTTGTATTTTTATCTCTAAAAACAGAATGTTTGAAGTGTCGTTTCTATAGAAGAAAGGCTTAGGAAAGGCAACTGTTAAAGAAATTGTGCTCCTAATGCAAAAATATAATTCAGCTAGAATAGCAATCATTATTATCTTGTGAATGTTAATGTATATTTCTAAGGTTTGTAATTTAGGGATAAAAATAGTCGCTGAACAACAAATAGGACTAGAACATATTATGCCTGATAAAAAAATGACAAAATGCGTAAAAACATTTAAATAATTGAGATAATTTTATAATTTTTTTAATAAATTTTTATATGTGAATATAAATTTTTATGCTTTAAAATTAAACCAACCTAAGATATCTGTTATTGGTGTCTTTTCACTTAAATTATCCTCTTTTTAAAAAAAAATGTATTATAAGTAGAATCATATAAAATAAAAATGTTGATAATTACCTTAAAATCCGGCGTATATCGCACACCCCCTTTTTATGAAGAAACCTGAAATATAAGTGCGCAACACTCTTGTATTTGGAAGCCATTTATTCGAGGTATTATTCCATGCTTTAGAGAAAAAATATAGAATACTTCTAGAACAACAACTCTTTAAATTCCTAAGGAATGTCATTTATTTTAAATAAACAGTGTTTCGATATATGTAGAAGTCTAATTTTTTTTTCTATTCGCATATATTTTTTAATTTTTGAAGCTTCCGTGTTTTTATACCCGGCGTATAACGCGCACTCGTAAATTTCAATCTCCTTTTTTGTGTTCAAAGTGCGCGTTATACGCAGGATTTTACGGTATTTAATATTGTGTTAGTCAATATAAACATGCAAATTCAGAACTTGAAAAAATTTGTTTAATGTAAAAATTATTCATTCTGGAATTTTCACAAACTCCGAAACCTAGGGTTGGATTTACATCTCATTAATATTCTAAAATCCTTTTTCAAGTTTAAAAAAAAATGGAGAAAACGTTGCCACTCCTTTTAACACTCAATCAGCTCTTAATTTACTGGCAAAGAAACTTTTTCAGACCGTTCCCCAAATACTATTTTGTAATATTTTTTTACAAATATAAAAATCACCGAGTTACATACTGGCAATTGTGATTTTAAAGTGTACCTCAACAGTTTTAACCAGTCCCCTTCCAGTATTATGATGGCAATGTTAGTGGGTAGTAAAGTGTTGAATATCTTATGCTTTTTTTTGTTCAGAATTAAAGAAATTATCTGAAAATTAAACTGCTTGCTCTTAAAATCAACAGGCCTATATTTCTTATCAGCTTGTTTTAATATTTTGTAACTTTATTGATTTGCTTTGCTAATTTTTTATTTTCATTTTTCTGGTTTTGTTACTTTATTGTTTTGATTAAGTTACTTCACTGTCTTGATTGTGTTACTTCATTGTTTATTTTTGTAATAAACTTGCGTAACTATGTAACTTAATTGTTTGACTTTGTAACTTAATTGTTTGACTTTGTAACATAATTGTTCTCTCTAATTTGTAAATTCATTTGCTTTGTAACTTATGTTTTGTTATTTACCCTTTATTTATTTGTCTTATTATGTTTTCTTTAATTCTGTAAGCACAATGTAATACTTGTGGATAACAGGAATTATTTTATCTATCTTCTATAAAAAAATAAATGCATTTTTTTTTCACAGCATTCTTCCTTAAAGCTTTTTAATCATATAAATAGTGTTTTTAAAATCACAGCCTTCTTTTTAAACAATATAAACAAACTATAATGTATATCTCTTATTTTGTTTAAATCTCTTTAATGCTTTGATACAGATTTTTTTAATTTGCTTAGAGAGGGGAAAATTTTGCAAAATTTCACCCTCTAAAACTGTCTAAATCTTTACTAAAAAGTAAGACTATCTATACATTTTTTTAAAAATTATATTAAAACTTATTTTGTTGCGTCGTGTGACTTGGTTGAAATTATTGAATAGTAAATGAACCATCAGTGAATAACGGATAGACTAAAAAACTAATTAAGAATCTCATGATTCATTTATTTTGCATTAATTAAAACATCAGAATTAAAAATAAGCCCACCAAGTAGATTTAATAATTCAAAACCTTACTTCTCTTTAATACCGTCTTTATATGGTAATATATACTTTCACTCTAAAAATAAAAACGAAATATTATTCAAAAATTCTTTGATGACCAAGTTCTTACATGAAAGTCTTCCTTTCGAGCGAGCAATATTTTTAATAATTTATCACCGTTATAAACATTGCAAATTTTCCCTCTTTAAAACTTCCAAAACGGCCATGGCTTCCTTTAAATATGCGGATAAAATACTTCAATTTCTTTATAAAGCTGTAAAATTCTAATGAGAATATGCAAATCAAAAATCACCATCATACTAGATAATTTGTCTTCTCTGGAATAATGAATTCATTCTTTCTATTTTTTTGTTTTTTTTTTCCTTTCGGAAAACAAGACGCTATTAAGGGCTGTTCAAAAAACAATCTATTTTTCGCCACGTGCATGATTTGCATTCTATTTCTGGAATCCATTAGAGTCCAGAAGAGACTTCTGCCTAGTTAATGATCTGGTGAACGTCCTAATAATTAAACTGTTACATCGACATATGGCGCCAGATCTTGATCGTGAAGTTTGAAATGGATTTGAAATGGAATGTGAAAAAAAAAGAAAAGAAAAGAAATTGAAAGGAAAAAAAAAAGTTCTTAATGGAATGTTTCATTGTTTGTTGATCCTTAGATAACCAGAGATTTGTTTAAAAGAGTGAGGAATTTTCAGTTTTTGGTTTCTTGATGAGTGGATCGTATTGATTTTTAGGATGAAAGAAATGTCATTGAATTGATTAGTTTATTGACAATTTGAATTAAACTGCGGGGGGAGAGATAAAGATTCGAAAGTATGCTTAATTAACTGACGGAGAAGATATTATTTTTAATTTCGATTAAATGTCTTTCGAGTCAAAGAAAGAATAGAACTTTTTTTTTTCACTATCTTGTTCAGGTTTTTCTCGTTTTTTTTTTCTTTCTATAGTTTTTGGATTACTTACTTTTGTTTTGTTAAATTTATTCCATGACATGGAAATGAAAGGACAGGATTGACAGGTTTATCTCCTTATTAAAATAAATCTGAAATGTTAGATGTATAA
>BMAV01022886.1:196609-221002 GCA_019973955.1 Trichonephila inaurata madagascariensis
AGTTTTTATCAGGGGTGCTAATAAAAAATACGAAAATAGAGCAACAAGAAAAATCATTTTCACTTGAAACTAAATTGCAAGTGATTAAAAGATTAGATAGTGGTGAACGGCAATCTCAAATTGGTGCTGCATTGAATTTGGCAACTTCAACAATTAGCACCATTCTTAAGAATAAAGAAAAAAATACTGTCATCGGCAACCACAACTACGACAAGCTCTGCAACTAGAATTATCCGTTCTAGAAATAATAAAATAGAGGAAATGGAAAAACGACTTTCTTCGAAATTGAACGTAATATGCCATTAAACCAAGATTTAGAATTTTATTTATTTTTATATGTATATAAGATTTATTATATTTCTATATTTGTAAGGAATAATTTTTTGTTTTATTGTTTAAAAAAACATAATTAGTAAATTTAATGGTAAATTACCTGACCAGTTTTCTACTTATCTTCCCCTAACCTCATTATTTACATGATGAGATAACCTCGTTTAACGCTGTTTCATATTACGCTCTACTTTGATGGAACGTATACCCCTCGTTAAGCTTGTCTTATATATATATATATATATATATATAATTATAAAACTACAATATTCAACAATAAACGGACTTAAAAAGCTTGATTCCAAGTATTATAAAGAGAAAATATGTAATATACTGTTCATTATTTTTCTCATTTTATTTTTTAATTCACACCTGCAAATTTTTGTCTGAAACTCTTAAAGATTAAAATCAGGAGCCGATTATAATCATTGAGCAAAATAAGTACAAATAAAGAAAATGAATAATAAATTAAAAGTAAATACATACGAATAATAAAAGGAAAATAAGCAAAGATTATAGTATAACATAATGTTTCATTTAATTTAAAAATTATTTAACTTTACCTTATTCAACTAATATTAATTTCACTAAAGGCTAATATTTCCATTAAAGTTTTAACAAAATGATACTGAAGTTATTTTTAACTGGAAAATGAATAAAATTTATAATTAAATAATTGGTATTTTTAAATACATTTCCACGATTTGTTATAATTATGACGGAAAATACTTTCCCAGTTTTAATGTTAGATACAGAAAAAATATTTTTACGTATTTTTTTTTTTTCATTTCCACCTGTTAAATTTTTAACTAAGCTGACTAATTACGTGATTACTTTCGGAAATGTGTTTTTGAAAAAAACGTGTAAATGTATGGTTTTCTTATATTTAGCGTCAGTCGAATTATTATATACATATAAAATTGTTTTAAGTATAATTTTACAAAAAATTATTTAAATGCCATTTTTTGGAAACAGAAAAATACGAAAGAATGACATATTTTCTAAACATTCTCCTTTTAAAAAATGTTTCTATAATAATAATATTATATATATATATATATATATATATATATATGTAGCTGTAAACTCTATACTGATATAAAACTTTTGTGGGAACTTTTCCGTTTCGCCTGTGCAAGCGAATAAAGTCTCCAAAAATGATACAACCGACACCAAACGGAATATTCCTGCTGGTAACCTCTTACCACCACATTTTCAAAACAAGTAACTGTCTGTTCTTACCAATAACGTGTTTTTTAAAAATAAAAAAATCAGAAAAATTCTTTTAAATTAGAAATAGATGAAAAACCGATGAGAACTAACCTTTATTCCATTTTCTTATGTGTATATTGTTAAGGTGACCAAACGTCCCCCTTTAGGGAGGACAGTCCTCCTTTTGTAGGTTTTGTCCTACCTCGAAAAGTCTCCTCCTTTTTGTTCTCCTTTTCAATATTTTAAAATTGTTCTGTTAATCTCTGTTTTTACAGATGAACCAAACATGTTTCCAAAATGTCGAAGAATGGTCTGAAACAAATATCACAGGAAATAACAGTTTTCAATGGTGTTTTTTAACTTCATCACAAGTAAATTGGGCAGATATAGAAAATTGTGTTGATTTTTTATCAAAAGAAATGCCTGATATTAAAATCATTGACAATGGTTTGTTTGATGAAATTGGAAGACTGAATGTACAGTTAATTTATAATAAATTGAAACAATTGGAACATCAATATGATGAAATTGATAAAAGATGGGTGGAAATACTTAACCATTTCAAAATTGAACACATTCCATATAAAAATGTACTTATTCTTTTCGAATTTACGTTGTGCTTCCCTGGAACTAATGCAGCAGTTGAAAGAGTTTTTTTCAGTTGGTAATGATATTTGTGAAGTGACTAGTGAGAAATCAAAATTGAATGTTAATATTTTAGCTACAGTGCTCGCCGTAAAATTCAATATGAAGGATATTTTTTGCCCGAACTTTCCGATATATTAAAAAATGATATGTTGGCAAAAAAAATCATTCATTGGGAAAAATACTCGCTTAAGATAATAATTAAAAAGAATGTAAGCGTAATTAGCCTATTTTTGTTTGAATTAATAAAACGTTTCATATATTTAAGTTGTAATTTTTTCTTAAATTTTTCCTCCTCTCTTTCATTGTAAAAAAATGGTCACCTTAATATTGTGTGTTTTCGCCAATAAAGCCTTCTGGGCAAGATTCGCTTGGCAAATAAGAAAAGTACCAACTTCTGAAATTTTTCTGTTGAAGTGGAATCGTTCATGTTTTATTATATCAGAGGAGAGAAACTTTAACAAAAAGCTTTCGTTAATATTTCAATTGATCGTAACTCTAAAAAAATAATATGGATTTTTCAAATGTCAAAGCAGTTTGAAAGGCGGTGTCCGTCCCAACAAATGGAGTTGTAGGTGTCCTGCCATGAATTTTATCTACTTTAGAATTAACGACTTGTTCATGTCTGAACAAATTGAGCAATATCTATAGCCATAACTTCCAATGAAAACTGTACCTAATTCTTTCTTTCGTTCTCCTAACATCCGTATACCTTTCGAAAATCGATTCCTAACCTAACTTTATATCTTTATCCGCTTGCAGAATAGCAAATCTGAGTTACTATTTCGTAAGAAATGTATGCTAAATTAAATTATTAGAAATTATAAAGTAAACTTCTGCTCATTTTAAACTATTACAAGCATATTCTAATGATTGGTATTCCTCCTTGATTATTTTCATGTCACTACTTTTCCTACTTCATTTGCTGTAACTTCATTAACTTCATTTCCGACGAATTTATTTTTATACGCATTTAATTCCGATGACAATTCAGTATTTCATCACTTTTTTTAAAGTAATCAAAATTTTCATGACCTTTTTGCCGAATGCTGGCACCAGCATACTTTTGCCACAACACTTAACAATCATAATTGGAAACAAATTGTGAATTTAATACTAGCAGTTGGTTTCCGGAATCAATAATAGAATCTAATTTGTAATATTTCGCATTAAAGGTAGATCGCTTTAGATGCGATTCTATCTTCTTAGTGAATCTCCTTCTTTCGGTAACACTAGCCATTACATAAAAAGAAAGTACAACTTTCACATTTTGAGCAAAATTAGGAAAATAATTTTCTTTTATTTGTATATACCCACAAGTAAAATTTTTTAATAATATATATTATTTTACCAACAGAATCATCAAGTGGATAGTTTATGTTGAATAAAAAAATTAAAAAGAAAACCGATTTACCTATTATTTTAAATACAGGAACACAAAAGTAAATCTCATAATATATGAGGACTAATAATTCAAATTTCGCATAATTTCGAACATTTTGGGAATTTTGTCAAAAAGAATTTGCATTTGACATTAATATTTAATTTAATATCTTCTCATTTTAATATATACAATTCTTACCAAAAAATTAAGTTTTAGTCCTTTGTTAAGATTTTTTTAGGTATGTTTAAATTTCCCGTTAACATAATTTGTGTACTCTGTATAGCAGTGTTTCTTAAACTTTCAATATTTTTGACCCAATTTTCAATCATTATTTTCTCCCCCTACCCCCATACAATAATATTGTAGTGAATGCAATAATAATATACCTTGATTCTAAAGTTGCCATACGATTTTAATTATAAGCTGTACAAATTATCAAGATACGTATTAAATTTTTGTAATTGTTACTTTTAAGTAATAGATATTTTAAATAAGTTACTTTTAAATAACAGGATAAGTATTACGTTACTTTTTCTTTCTGATTTTTAAATTAGAACAGATTGCGATAAATATGTAATATATATTTTTATTGTCAGAATGTATTTTGTCTTGCTTCCTTTCAGTAAATTAATTGTTTAAAATAATTTTTTATTTTCTATATGCTCCTGCCACCCAAGTAGGGTTTTCACGACCCTCTAGGGGGGGGCGTGCCCCACAATTTGAGAATTACTGCTGTAAAGATAAGAGACTTAAGTAATTTTAGTATGTATTTATTTATTGAACTGATTTTAGTTTCAACACTTTGTGAAAATGAAATCTATTCATTTTGTAACCAGTTCATCAATCTTTAGAACTAGTTTCCTTTTCCTATATTAATTAAAGAGAAAAAAAAAGTACTGTTACTTTTATAAACAGCAATTCAGATGTCTAATTTTTCTTCATACATTTAATGGATAAAACTTTAGGATAAGAATACTGAGTGGAAACTGAGTTTGTATCGCACACGAGGTACCTTACATGAAAGTTTTGAAATGCTTATGTAAAGTACGTGAAACACAATTAGCACATTCAATCTTTAAAAGTTTGCGTCATAGTTGTAGAGTTTGAATTATTGTGTTAAAACCAGAGCCATCCTCTATGCCCAAGATGGGCATTAAGTCGATCGCGATCGACTGGTGGACCGCCAAGACATTTGGGGGTGACAGCCTTCACTGACATAATAATCATTTCCTCATACGAAGGTTCGGAAATATTTTAAAAAATATGGTGGAAATAAATTGAATTTTAAGAAGTTTCGTTAAATAGAAAACACACTTCGCAATCTGGGGGTTATTTTACAAAAAAATCGTAAAATGTTCTTGGTTCCAGGAAAAAGTTCCCTAAATAGAGATATTCGCAAATTAGAGGTTCGTAAAATGGAGATCCGACTGTATTGTATACCTACTTTTAGTTCACTACACCTAAGTCACTGGGTGTACCCCAACACTGAAAAAAAATTAGAAGTAGCCCGTGACCTGGAAAAGTCTGCTCTAGGCTAAGGAACGAGTAAACAAAAAGAAAAAAAAAAGATTAAATAAAATAGCACGAAGAAAGTTTAACTTATTTTATGTATAAAAAGTATTCTAGGTACGTTTTATTTTACTGATCAGTTATAATTATTCTAGCTTCCACCAGTAAAGGAAAAACATGGTATGTAACTTTGCTCAGTGTGTTTACTGTATCATACAATGTTGTCAAATCTAATATTCAACGGAGCGCAATGTCTCCTGAATAGCAATTTGATATGAACCAGGATTGTTTCGATATCTAAGTACATATCGATTAATTCTCCCGCTCATTGGAAATGCGAAACAAAAGCGATTTTCCCCAGCTGACATTTAAAACTTGAGACAATACTCTGGATTGGCCCGCACAGATGGCGCTAGAATCGCAGCACTGGCGATTCAGTTCGAAAGGGGACACCTTTCTCCAAGACTTCGCTAACCAAACGATCGCTGGAAAACGTTGCGCTACCCCCCTTCAGGTGAAGCTTTCTCCCCAGCGAATAGGAAACTATTTTTCGTCCTGATTCAAACTTCTTGATCTCTCGATTTTGTAATCTGGCAACGATAGCTTCGCCGGGTGAGTAGTTTTTAAAATTTATCTTTTGGTTGGAATTAATTTATTGCTTATGAATTGGTGACGGGAACTCGGTGTTTGGCGGGGGAGTACTTTTGCAATTTCGCGCCGGTCGGTTCTAGTGTTTCATTTCTTAAAGAAAATCAATAAATTTTCGCCGCTACTGAGAGATTGGAGAAGTATGAATGGGATACAACAAAGTTAGTGATGAGAGTATGTATGAATTGGACTGCATGTGTAGTGCTGATAGTCGAAAGTGTAAAATAATTTCGAATATTTACTTCGGTGCTGTGGTTTGAACACAGCCAGAAAATTGGATGTTATAGCCTGTTAGACGTTTCGTTTTCAAATAACATTTACTTGTTTAATTTAATACAATGTTACACAAGTTTGCGTAAAGTGAAACTTTCTAAGTGAAATGCTGCGGGAAACATGAAAAAAAAAGTGTACTGAGAAATCAAATTTTGTGAATTGAAAAATGCATATTATTTACATTATCAATTAACGAGATAAAACGTAAATGTTTGCTGTTATATTATTATTAAAACACAATTTTTAATTGTTCACGTTGTTATTAGACGCTGTACAGTTAAAAGTTAGCTACCAAGTGAATTTTATGAAACGTAATAAAACATTTAATGTCATAAAGTATAGGAAACTGCATTTGAAATTCCACACAATTTTATTATAGTTAATTAGTAGTAATTTTAGTTAGAGTTTTAAACATGAATTATTGAAGAAAATATTTTTCATGAATCCATTATGCTGTGATTTTAATTGTTATACGATTAGTGAAAAAAAAAATCGGAATTTGCTGTAATTTTCAATATTTCTAATAATTTACACTTCAATTTGAATTTTTATGTTATAACATAATAATTGTACTTTTCTGATGTTTGATACAAATCGATTGGATTTAAGTAGACGGCAAAATAGTATTTTTAATTTTAAGTACATGTTATTTAATTATAAGTACATACGCAGCGTGGTGTCACGGGAAAGTTTTTGAACTTTGTATATTAAGAAACATTCTTCTCTAATAAATATTTTCAGAATATTTTGCCTTTTATTTATGTAATGTGTAATATTTACTTTATAAACATACTCACAATATGTCAAGGTCCAGCATAAGCAGATTTCTTCCTTAATACATGAGACATCAGTTTCTTGCAAATACAGAATAATAAAATATAACGTTAAAATACTTTTGTGCATCAATATGCAGATTTATATATTTTAAAATCCGTGTTTGAATCCATTGTGATTTTAATATTTGGAATGTAGAATGCATGATTTAGTTGTGATTTAAATGTGTATGTGAAAGGTATGACTTTTCGAAAAAATATGAAAAAGGCATAAGCGTTTTATAGTAGGTATCAAAAGGGTCAGTATTTCATTTAAATTTAGACTGGAAATAATGAAACGAGAATAGTAAACTTTGAATGAATTCAAGCTGCGTAATTTCTTAGAATTCTTTTAAAAAATCAAAATAATTGTTAAGTATTAATTTAAATTTATTCATAAATGTTTCATATTCATATGCAAGTAAAAATATTTATTGATAGAAAGAAGATATTTAAATTGACATGCAGTAAAGATGAATTGGAATAAAAATCAATCACTAATTTACTTAACATTATATACTTTAATGACAACAATGATACATGTTTTCTTTAGTGTCCGACATTCTACTGTTAATATGACATATATTTATAGTGTAATGCTTATAATCTTATTTTATATAAATTGTATTTGAGAATTAAAAACCTATTATTTTGAATTTGATGTAGTGATAGTTGATCACTTTTCATTAAAAAAGTTTTTATTCAACATTTATTTCTGTATTTATTGCAAACTATTCAGAGATATAAAACCTTTTATTCTTAAATAATCAATTTGAACCTTTTTAGATAATTTTTTCTTAAAATGACATATTTGTACGTTCTTTAATTTTTTTGCTGACTTTAAGCAAGCATATGAATTTGGCACAATCATATATTTTATCATTATGGAATTCTAATGCATAAATACATGATTATAATAACTGTTATTATAAAAAATATTTAATTAGATTAGGTTATGATTTTGTATTTTCGGATAAAAAAGCATTTTTTGACATAAGTCAAAGAGCATTCTGAATGGTATTCAGAATGTTAGATATTTTGTATAAGCTTATGAAAGAAAAAATATGGAATATTTACGAAGAGAACCGCTAATATGCATCGGTAAATGATTCGAAGAATTCCTTAACAATGAAGAAATATGATATTTTTAGTCAATAACATGTATTATTTTAATGTGTTTTCAAACATTTGTCCTAAGATTTTCTTTAGATAAAAGTACTAGTGGAAAATGAAAATTTAAAAGACCTTTTTGCTTACTTCTGAAAAATTCAATCGTAATAACAATGTATATATTTTCTTGTTTTTCTTTTAATTCAAAATTTTGCATTCTAACTGCAAGAAGTATTCTCTGAATTTTAGAGAAAAATATAAAATTTATTCGTCTTTAATCCCTTAAGTGCCCCCAGCGTATATATACGCCTCACCTAACTGGTGCGTTAAATGCTTCGAACGTATAAATACGTCTTTCCGAATTATGATCCTTTTCTTCGCGCTGCTATCAGTAAAACTGTTGCGACGGATATGAAATACAATAAAATAACCTTGGTAATGTTTGTTTTTTATGGATTTACTTATTTTAGAGAAAAATTTACTTTTATTTATGCCTTTTTTCCCTCCTAATACACCGCAGACTGGCGTACATGAAAAACAATGGCACTAAGGAGTTTAACTGGGAATCACGTAACTTATAATCGACAATTAATGGGTTAAAATATAATTTTTAAAATAAGAATGTGTAATAATTTTTTTATATAATTATATCTAATACAAATATATGGATTATTTTGTGCAGGGGGATTATTATGGATTATACATGAGAGAGAGAGAGAGAGAAAATACATTTTTTTTTCATTTCAGTTAAATAAAATAATTATTTATGAAATTTTGGATTCAAATGGTAAAAATGATTAATATTTTTTTTTCATTTTTAGTAAATTATTTTTCAAAAACATTTATAGATAATCGAAAAGAAAATATGCTCAGTACTAAAAGAGAAGTAATTGTATTTAGTTATATAAATCTCAGGATTTTCTATTTGTGTTAAGCCGGATACTACTCAGGAATACTAAGTTAAACATAATCTAAATTAATTTTCGGGTGAATTCCTTTAGTTTTAATTAAAGAAAAATCTTATTTTTTTTTTAAAAAAAAATTCTGATTATTAGCTTTACATGATAGAATTTATTTTTCGCAGTATTAATTTCTTGATTTCTGAATAATTATTTAAAATCAAAACATTTTAGAAATATAAAATGAAATGATTTTCATACCTCTTTCCAAAGTATATCTCGGTAAAAAAGTAGACGAAATTAATAGATAAAATAAATATAATAAATTCCATAAATTTTTGTTTTTCTAAAAGCATTCAGATTCAACATTCTTTAAGTTCATTTTTAGTAAATATATATTTTTATTATTTGTAATAATTTATTGTATAACAGATAAGAAAGCTAATAATAAATGCCGTTTGATTCATATGAATATATGTTAAGAATTTTAATGTGCTTCGAACAGGGGTCCTTAAATTTTTCAGGGTGGCAACCCCATTTTTTTGTACACAAATTTTGTGCTACCCCATAAGCCTTGTGCAAAGTTTATGCACGCTTGGGTACTTTTAAATGTGTTTTATTTGCAGTATATTATAGTTTTGCATAATAAACATCCGCAATAAATTTTTATCTTCAATATAACGATTTAGAAATTTTAATTGAGTAACAATAAAAATACATTATACAATTTAATTACGCCATTAAATTATACATAAACTATAATCTATTTATTAAGTGTAGTCATTTTGATTTCATTTCTGAGATCAACTTTTATTAACAGTTGCATATACAAGATTTAAGTATCAATGGGAAGGATGTTCTTGATTAATTTAATATGTTATTAAATCTTGGAATAATAGTTTACAAGCTCCGGACAAAGTACATCCTGAATATTCTTCAGATTTGATCGGTTCTTTGATTTTATGGTTGTGAAAGTCGAAAATGTCTCACATACATAAGTTGTAGAAAACAGTAAAAGGTACTATATTGCAGTTTTAGAAATTGATGCGAATTATTTTGCAACTCCCAGTCAAAAATCTAAGGACTTAGCATTAAAATCAATCTGTAACCCCAGTTCTGTTCATAAGTCAAGAAGAAACATATTATTATTGTTAAAGGCGAACGAGAGTTGTTTTATGCAAAAAGATATATCAAAAGTTCTACAATTTTTGGCGACCTTAGCTGCAAGTTTCTTGACCCTAGTTTAAAAAACACTGACTTAGAATATCTAAAATTCGGCTGGCAACTGTAATTTATTTTGGTTATTTTTATAATTACAATTTTAAACATGAATTAATTAACTATGCATCATGAACCATTTTAGTGATTCAACATTTTTTTTCTTATTTTTAATTATAGAACTCGCGTTATTTTTTTCCAAAACTGTACTTTTATTTTGAAATTGCGTATTATTAACATTAAAAAAATATGGTGTATTATTAGAATCTAGTTTAATCATTTTTTTCTTTATAATTATTTTAATTACATATAAATTACAAAAAAGGGAACAATTTTTATATTCGCTCATTCAACCTCAATTACGTAAATGAATATTCATGCGCTAGTTCTTTAAAATAAATTACGATATTGGAAAGCCGTTTTTCTTTAAAAAGTTTTTTCTGTGTTTTCTTATGGAAATAAGAGACATTTTGCTCTTTTTTCAACTCTTGAAAAATAAAGTGTAAAATTTTTTTTAATAAGATTCAATATTTACTTTTCTGTAAAACTTTATCTCGATAAAAATATAAAAAGAGTCACATAGTAAATATATTGAAGGAAAATTTAAATATATTAAAGCGATATTTAAAAAAACAAACTTAATGCTATTTCACAGCGAAATCTAATGTTTTTGTACTATACAAGTATTTAATTGCTCCCCTTTGAAAATTCTGCATGCATAACTTTCCTATGTTATGCAGATTAAAAATACATTTCACGTAATTCTGAAAGAATATTAAAGCTGTTATTATCATAAGTGAAATAAGTGATTATTCAGGGGGAAAACATTTTGAATTATATACACAATAGTTCTTGTTAACATTTTTAAAAATGTATAAAACAAAGCTCCATTGTGTATATTTTAATACACTCTTTAAACATTGAATTGGAATTAAATACATCAATTTTTCATAATTAAAAAAATTTTCATATACCAGATTCTAATTTTCTTGATCGAGAAACAAAAAAATAGTATAAAACTGGTGTAAATATTTCACCATGTATTTTAAATGAATCTACAAAACATTTTACTCATTTACAAGTTATTATTAGTCGTTTGTATTTCTATATTTAGTATAAGTAATAATTCGGATGAATTATAATTTCAGAAAAAAACATTACGACTGCCCATATATGGTATCCTTTCAAACATCGATTGTTATTGATTTAATTAAATAATAATATCAGTACTAAATATAAACACTTTCACTAAGTAATGTTTGTATAATTGTTTCACAATATAAAAACTTTAACTTGAATGTGCCATTATTTTTCTTTGTATTTATTATTGAGGTTTATAATTAAAATGCCTCAAATTAAAATAAAATTAATTTATGTATTCACTTCCACATTGTAAAATTCCTCAAAAATTGTTTAATATGTAATATTCATTGGTAAACAAGAATTTAATTTGTGAAAGCGTTCAGTTTACAATCGTTAAAGCCTTTTTTGAAAGAGCAATGCAAAAAGAATGTAAAAGTTTGTTTTTGTTTTGTTTATTACCAATATCTGGAAACAGTTGCTCAACAATGTTGTGAATTTTAATTTGAAGAAATCTTGAGATATCTATCTTAAGAAAGTTTTCCCATCATCTTTATTATGACATTAAAAGGCTTTTAACTGACGTAATTAGAAATACGTGATTCACAGTAATGAGTTAAAAGAAATCGATTTCCTCACATGTGCATCCATGGTAAGCATTACTCCGATAAATACTCGTGGGCTTAAATAATATTAGGGAATATATTCTATTTGTGTATATGGCACATCAGTCAATTTAAAAATAAGCATTTACCTGTGTTCTTGATTTTAATCTGTTTTAGCTTGCCTGCACTTAATTGCTGATGGCATTCATACATTTTAAGAAGCAGTTTTTCTGATGATTACAATGCACTCACCAGTATTAAAATCTAAATTCTATCCTAGAATCAGCTTTTGTTTTTTTTACTAAAAATATTGAAAAAGGAATTCTCACATATGTACATCCATGTTAAGCATTACTTTGATAAATACTGGTGGGTTGAAAGAATATTAGGGAATATATATTCTACTTGTGTGTGTGTGTATATATATATAGCACACCAGTCAAATTAAAAATAAGCATTTACCTGTGCTCTTGATTTTAATCTATTTTGGCTTACATGCACTTGATTGCTGATATCATTAATACACAGAAGCAGTTTTTCCGAAGATTAAAATTCACTCGCTTGTATTAAAAGCTAAATTCTACAGTACAGTCAAAGTTTGTATTATTTATTAAAAATATTTCACGAAGACAATTTTTATAAAATGTTAAAAAATATCTAACATAGAAAAATTGTTTTTGTACAGATAGGATAAATTACACGAGAATAAATTTAAAAAGAATTTTCCATTTTGAAGTTTAAAGGAAATCTAACAGATTGCTAGTTTTATTTCAAAATACAGTAATACCCCGAATTATTTACGCGATAGGTGGTACTGAGGGATAACCGCGTAAGTCGGGGTATAATTTCGCATATAAGTACGTAAAAAATATTTTTAGTTGGGGGAAAGGACAAAAGAAAACAATAATTTTTAAAAAAATTAATAATAATCTTAGATAATACAAATACAAAATCGCAAGCTGAAGTGAAGTTACTTTATTGTAAAAAGTTTCATAAAATTTAGCAAAGTAGTTTGCCAGCTGAAATAATTTTTTCCTTCCTCAAAGTTTCCTCACAGCATTTAAAAAAATTTTTTATTCCTCGTTTTGTTGATAAAATACGCTCTTTGTTGAAGTCCATTCTGAAAATTGTAACCTTCATTTGAACTGAGGCCTTGTGTCACATTTCCAACATCATTTAATTTTCTGATTAAACTGGGCTTAAAGACTCAAATTTTTTAATGTCTTGCTTTTGCTCCTGCATTTCAATGAGCTCATCAATTGTAAGCTTTTAATTGTGGGAATCGAGCAGTTCTTGAACGTCATTGTTATCAACTTCTAAATTTATTTACCTAATCAAATCGACAACATCTTCAATCACATTGCCAATTTCAACAGTTTTATAATTTTTTTTTCTCTCGAACGAAAGATGAATCGACGAGATTTAAAAATGGCGTAACTCTGAGTTCACATAAGTTGAGGTATTACTGTATATATTTTTGAGTCCAACACAAACAAACTTTAACACACGAAACAGACACACACAACACAAGCAAACTGAAGTCAAATCGCAGTTCAATTCGTAAATCAAGTACATCACTAATGCCCCATGAGTTGCTAGCTCATTTTTTCAAAAATGATAATATCCATAAAATGACAAATCTAAGTAAAACAAAAGTACTATAATTTTCTTTCCTTAGTATAATCTCATTTTAAAAAGATAGTGAACCTTAAATAATGACGAACTTATGACCAAAATAATGCACATTCTCTCGTTCCTACTTCGGCGTGAGCTAAAATTATCCAAAAAAATGGCTTCAAATTTCACGGAAAGTTCAACCTCAAATAATTCGAAAGCGACCACACATTCTCCTGCACCAAAAGTACCAAAAATTTTCCCTTCCTCAAAAATGCATTTAATTAAACCAATAAAAACGTTAAGTAATATAATAATTTAACGGCCATCCCCGCGTTCACTCAAGTGGTTTGCAATGAATAAAATTCCGAATCGCATAGCGATCATTAAAATCGTTCCAAGCACTCAATTCATCATCATCATCTTCGTCCAGCATATTACACGAGGCCTTTCAACCATTAAATCGACTACAGCAACACTTCAATGGTTGCCACCAGATACCACTGCGCAACGGACTAACACTTAGCCCGTTGCCACTTCTCAGGGCTAATTTTAATGGTTGCAGCGATAAACTTTATGGACGAGATGAAAGTTTTCCAGAAATGGGTTATTCGCCCTTGATGAGAGCAATTTGAGGTTTTAGAAGCCATTCAATGGCAGCGTTTATTAGGTTCACTAGAATGTCTTTTAAGTTATAGTTTTGGAGGTGATTATTTTTCACTAAACTGGTTAGTAATTCATAAATCTTAAAAATAAGTAGATGAAGAAAAGTTATTCTTTAGAAAACAGCCAAGTTTCGTTAATTTGAGTAATTTTTGCAGTTCTATCTGAAAAAACAGTTGAAGTAATTTTGGCAGAATCGGGGGGCAAATAGCATGTTCCTCGTAAAAATGATTCAATGATAAATCGAGCAAAATTAAGGACCCCTTTTTAAGATAAATATTGCTTGAATTTATCATTTACTTTTTCATAAAATGGATAGTAAATTATAAACTATTAAGATAAAATATGTAAAGAGAAATCGTTACTTAAATAAAATTGCAAAAAGATAATTTGGAAGAACGCTGAGTAGGGCAAAAAATGATTTATTCTGGACATTTTTAGATATTTAAAGCGCAGATTATACAAGAAAAGTTTATATTCTATATTAAATTATTTCAAAGAATAGCAGCAGATTTGAAAGATAATTTTAAATGTTTTCTTTTGGGATTGCATTTCGTATGATATATCTAAATTATTCCGAATTTTGTTATTCTCTTGAGACATTTATTTGGGAATATACAATGGAAATTTTTGCTATTGGAAATGTAGCGGCACTTATCGATTTTAACAAAAATAGTAAAAATCTTTTAACAATATGCAATTTTTTTATCGAAATATTTGTTTAATATTTTAATGAAGTCGTAACAAAAAATCCTCAATTATCAAATAATTAAAAGTAATAATCAAAATGTATGTAAATTATGTGAATAATAAAAATGTTCAATATAAAAAGCTTTGTAAAAAATAAAACAGAAAAAAACTTGTATAATTATTGTAATATTTAATTTTATAAAGATAACCCTTAATTTATGTAAGGAAATTTGTTGCACATTTAAAATAAAGCTTCTAAATTTTACGTTTAAGATTTTTTCATCCTGATTTTTTTTTTTAAATTAGAGTTTTGAAATATTAATTATACAAGAACCATAATAGAAATAATTATTTTCTTCCAAAAAATTTAGCCTGATAAAAATATTTTTCTTCTATTTATTATGAAGCTTTTATTTAAATACAAATCATTTGCTTAAGTCAACAGACACACTTGAAAATGTCATCTTTCTTATAAGAACTGAATCTCTGTAATATGTTTTACACTGAAATGAAAATAAAGTCTACATATCACGATTAATTTAACGAAAATCATATAACACAAAAGTTACACGTACATCTTGGAAAACGAGAAATTAGCTCATACGATCTAAAATAATGTAATATTGTGTAACTTGTAAAACAATAACGGCTGACAATCTCATATACATTGAGGCAATAAAAGTTTGTGTAATATATTTTGCATAATTTCGGATCAGACTTCTGAAAATCCATTCTTAATGAATCTTTGATGCGAAATTCTCTATTCCTTTTGTGAAGCTCAATCTTCGCATTTCAATGTAATTTACAAATCTAACGATTGTGGAATGGTGGAAATTTATGCAGATTCATTGTAAAGGAGACACAATTCTCGTTATGTTTATATTGTTATCATGATGAATAATCCACTGGTTTCCAAGCTGTAAAATTTCAATAGATTCCTATTCTCTATTTTACAATATATTCCAAATATTAGAAAGGATGCATATATCATGCTTTCAATGAAAGTTAGTATCCAAACATCAGCAGTTTACATTGATGTCCAGTCTATAATTCCTATTTTCTTGTACGAACGACGTTTTGAGTTACAAATTGTTTTTACGCAGTCAAATTTCACCACATCCGTCGCTTTTCAAATTATTGCATTTACTCAAATTGGTAAGAAAGAAATTTCCAAAAATGAAAATTGTTATGTTTACATGCTTTAGCGAAATCCAGTGTTTTCCTTTAATATAACTTTTCTTTAATATTTTAATTCTTTAAGAAATAAACTTTATTGTGAAAGCTTTCAGATCGGAAGATTCTTTGAATTGTTATGGTATTAATACTATTAATTATTGTTGTATCAACATATTCCATTAAACAAGGAGTTGATAACTTCGAATTTAATCTCTTTATTTTCATCACTGCTCGAGCATCTTTCTGATTACAACAAATTACTACGGTGTTTGCTAAAAATATAATTAATTGTCTAGTAATCCCTTATAATTATTTGGACTTATAGAACAACTTTTCGCAACAAGTCTTGCAATTTCAGCTTAATTTTTTTTATTTATCCTTAGCTTTATAATCAGATTTCGAAAGTCAACATAAATGTCCTTTCTTCCAGCCATTTTAACTGAAACAGAACAAATTGCTGCAAGTATACTTAGGACTCGATTTTTAATAATGATTTTTCATGTTTTTTTGGTCATGTTTAACGAGTTAATTCACATGTGAGATTTTACAAAAGCATTTTCAGCGTGTGGATTTTGTGACCTGAATTGTACAGTTTGTGCGTATTCTAAATAGACAATTTGGTTTATTTATCACTTACCGTATAACACGTAAAATCCGGCGTTTAACACGCACTTTTAATACAAAAAATAACATCGAAATCTATGGGTGAGTGTTATACGACGGGTATAAAAATGATAGCTTCAAAAATAATAATAATAATAAAAAAGATTCGTGCAAAAAAACTTAAGACTTCTACAATGATCGGAATACTGTTTATTTAAAAAAATGTCATACCTTATGAACTTAAAGGGTTGTTTTTCTAGAAATATGCTTTTTTTTCAAAATCCTGGGATAATACTTCGAATAAATGGCTTTAAAACATAATATCATTGCTAATGTACATTGCAGGATCCTTCATAAAAAAAGAGGTGCGTGTTATACGGCGAATATACATTAAACGCCAGATTTTACGTTTATTCTTTACAATGTGGTGTAATTGATAAAACAAAATGCTAAAATAATTTAATTAAACAAATATTTATAACTCCTTAAATCTCGTAGTTTTAATAAGCGTATGATGGCTTTTGACTGGTTACATATAAAATGTATGAATTTGCATAAATGACATCTAATTTGTTCTATTGTTTAATTAATAAAGAGATATATTTTTAATAGCGCAGAAATTAAAAAATACCATTGTAAATAATTTAATGAAGATCTATATTTAAATAAAATATTACATAAATTAAATAAAATTCATCTCTATTCTTAATAAGTGATTATTTACAAATAAACTGTGATTAAGAATTTTTTTATTCTGAAAACAGATATATTAGTATAGTTTTTGGTGTTAAAAAATAAATCATGCAGCGAAACAAAATTTTTTGATCAACGAATTTCGAATCTTTTGTAACAAGTTAGATTCTTTTTCATTTTAATGTATGGAATTTTTCTTGATTTATGATCGAAGTTTGTTCCTACTAACTGATTACAGGTCAAACTAGTCGCAACTTGGTGGAATCATATTTTTCAATATTACTTCTATTCAAACGGGTTGGTTATAAAAATTGCTTATTAAAGTATAGAAATTTTCATATGCTCATTATTGTACATAATTGAAAAGATACATGATATATACTATGTTGTACTAATTGTTAAAACACAGAACTTGAAACTGCATAAAGTAATTGTAAATGATAAATGGGAATTTTTTTTCGGTCACGTATCTTTTAAGTCTTAAGGCAAAGCGAAGGTATATTTAAATGTATTTTCTCAATCAAAGTTCTAAAGAAAATATTATATATTACTTTTATATAAAGTCGCAAATACTTTCATTTCAATTGAATAAATAGCTTTGAGAAGTTTGTAAATATCTAACTTTATAATATTTAAAAATCATATATAATTCACTTTCTAGTAAGTTTAAATATGTCTTGAAATTCTTTTTTATTTTTAACCAAAAACTTGGAAATTTGAAATTACGGTGAAACGATGTCTCTGAATTGATAACGAAAAAATCTTAAGCAATCTCTTACAGAAAATGTCTAAAAGTAAAATTATTTTTATACAAGTTTATACATTAATAAAAACAGAAATAAATATAAATGTAATTTGGGTGCACTTTTTTATATACACTCTTTGCCACAAAAATTTTGCGCACCAATAAAAAGTCGTCAAAATGAAACGAAATTTTACATATGTAAGTACTGCTTTGATAAAAGTAAGTGATTATGAAATCAAAGAAAAAGGATCATTTATTTTAGGAAAAAGTACAAATGAACGGGTTTTAGTACTCTTTTGGACCCCCTCTAGCTCAAATGCACGATGCGATACGAGCGAGCATTGAGGCATACAAGTTCAGTATGATGTCCCGAGATATTTCTGGTTCCACAGTTACTGTAAACGCGTCTCTAGTTCGACCGAACTTTTCAACTGTCTAATTTACCGTCCCAAATGATCCCATATGTGCTAGATTAGTAACAAATCTGGGGATCAAGCAGGTCATAGAAGAATGGTAATGAGGAAGTAATGAGACGTGTGTTAATGTCTTATGACATCCTTGCTGTGTGTGGACGAGGAATGTCTTGTTGAAAAATGGTTCCTGGGAGCTCTGTCATGAGTGGCAACACATACGACTGAAGGATGTCATGGACATACCACTGGACTGTAATTGTGTCATGGAACAATATTAGGGGTGATCGGGCATCGTAAGCAATGGTACCCCAAATGATCACACCAGCTGTGGGAGCGATGTGTCGCTTGAAAGCGAAATCAGGATTGAGGCATTCATCACGGGGCCTCCACACACGAACACGATTATCATGACTGCTCAAATTGATTCTAAATTCGTCGCTGAAGATGACCTGGTTCCATTCCATTGTAGTCAATCCCGTCGTGCACACCATTCCAAACAGAGGCATCGGGGTGGGTGTCATTGGCAGCATACGTAAAGGGCACCGTGGTACCAGATGTCCTTCAGCCAGGCGCCTTGTGATGCTTTGGGATGACACATAGGCCTTTAGTGAAGGTGCTGCCGGTGTCTGAACAGCGGCCAATGAGGCAGTTAGCTCTACACGTGCGTGTCATATGATGTGACGGTCGTTTCGACGATTGGTTTGTCGAGGGCGTCCTAAGCCTGGTCGCTATGTAAATGATGTCTCTTCTGTCCACTGGTTCCAACATCTCCTCACAGTCAAATCAGAATGGCCTACTTGACGAGTTACTCACCGAGTCGACCACCCTGCTTCCACCATCCCGATGATTCCTTCCCTCTCGAACTCTGGCAGCTGCTTTTACTGTTTTCGACGGCGGCATAACAACTTGTCTGCCTCGGTGTTTTCTTTGCAAAAGATAAAGTACACTCAAACAAACTCTGCGGCCTTACACAATGAGCAATCACGCTGCATTTTTAATCATTTGCATATGTACCTTACATGTACCTTCATGCCAAGTTTCGTTACGATCCCACAATTATTTCTTGGTGAGCAAATTTTTATGGCAATGAGTGTAATCTGAAGAGTATAGAAATTCATCCACAGGCTAATATTTTTATATTTACGTAGTACAATGCGAAGAAATACTGAAAAAAAATTTTGATCATTAAATTTTAAATCCTCTTTCATAAGCTTTCCTTTCTTATTTTTTCTGCTCTTTTTGAAAGGGGGAGACTGGAAAGTTTTAGGAACTCTTAGATGGCTAGTTGATCTATATATCTTATTTAAAGCCGGAAGTCAACTTTCCTTTCCATCTGGACATATCCGTGTAATTTCCGATTCCACAGGAAGAAAGTTTATGATCTAGGGGAGAAAAAAGTCACTCAACTGTCTCACGTATCTTTGAAATGTGTTAATACTAAAGATAACTCGAATATATTATTTTATTTTTTTCGACATCACGGCGTAAAAAACTTTTTTTAAAATTCGAAACATTTGCGTGACAAAAATATTCAAAACTTTCGCATTTTTTGTTGATAAAAGAATCTATTTTAAATCTTTTGTTACAGTATCAAACTTTTGAAAATCTTTCAAACATTTAAAGTTTAAAAAATAATCTTTATCGAAGAAAACTAAACTTTGCTACAAATTTATTTCGTAGAAACTTTGATTAAAGCTGTTTCCCCGGTTTTATAATATCTTCATAATACATGATTTAAAAAAAGTATGAATTTCTCTTGCAAATAAAAAAAAATCAAGAAAAGATTATAGTTTTTTTTCTTTGGCAAGGAAAAGCCTTGTTTCTGATTGCTACGGAAGAGTTCAAGAAAGTTTAATAAAATAGTGCGTAGTTTCTTTCTGTATAATTATTTGAATAAAAATTAGCATTTGGCTTTAGTTATTTTGTTCACTTTTTCTCTACGAACTTTTGATATATTTTACATGTAAGTTGATAATATTAATATTAACTACTAAATGAGAGTATTTTACGTGAAAATATTGAAATTCATTTTTAAAATTGAATCATTAGTTGAATCATAATTTTTCATTTTGACATAGTCAATTTCTGATCTAATCATTATTTTTTTTATATTATTAGGATAAAATGTAATATCCGCATAAGTATTTATGTTTTAAAGAATTACTTTTTGAAAAATCAATACTGGTGTTATTTAATATTTGACAGCATTTAAGCAGATGCTACGTCATAGTCATTAATTAAAATTATAAACATGAAATTTCAATAACATTTGTTTGTTTCGTTGAAAAGAAATTCAGCAGAATAAAACAAGAGGTTTTGTAATACACACACACATATTGAAATATGATAAAGTAGGGATAAAATATTTCAATAAATAATGCGCATGGATTGAAATGTTCTTTTTTATATTTAAATATACATAAAAACGGTTAGAATTAAATAAGAGTTTTATGTATGGATACTAGAACAAAGGTCGCCAAAGTGGTGGTTCGCGAGAAAATTTTGCTGATCCATGGAAAAATGTGTGGAACAGACTTACTCATCAAGTTAAGTTATGCTTTAAGATGCATTGAAACATAATTCAATTCATAACAATACGTGAAAATTTATAAAAACTCTACTTCATAGAATAACGCCACGGTTAATAAGTCGTACTGCTGTTGCTGCATTGTTCTATGGGGATAATAGATCAGTACGCAGCGAAAATTCAGGAAAGTAATTTAAGCATGCATCTAATAGAAAGCCTCATTGACCTATCGTCCGATGACAAGTTTAAATTTCAATCATCCTTACAAAGTTCTCAGTTTTGGCTTTCCATAAAAAGTGAATACCCTTTTAATGAACAGCGATGAAAATTCTGATTCGATTCTCCACAACTTATTTATGTGAAAAGGCCTTTTCATTTGTCACAGCCATCAAAACACGGTACCAATCTCAGCTTGAAATAAATGCAATTCTCCGTCTTGCAATAACAGCATTGGATCCAAATATCCCTATTCGTATATCAATTAATTAGGAACATCCATCACACTAGGAATGTATAATGCTAAAAGTTTGATATACTAAACGATTTTTTAATTGTTTTGTTTTTACAGTTTTTGTTTATTTTATTATGATTTATTAATAAAACTTTCATAACTTGGTTACAATTAATAGTTTCATTTTATTAACTAGGTACATTTTTTATGTGTTCTTATATCTCATTTTTTTTAAATAAATATATTTAACACTTAAAAAATCCTATTAGTGGTCCGCAGGATTTAAATTATGAATTTACCGATCCGTGAGGTCAAAAACGTTTAGCGACCGCTGTACTAGAATAAAAAAATTATTTTTTTTGAGTAAAGATTAAAAACTGCAAAAGATAATATGTATGCCCATATTTTCCTTAAAATAAAAATAACAGTTAGAGAAGCAACTAATATTTTGAAAATGCTTTTTTTAAATCGACTTATAGAACTATTAATGATGAAATACGGAATTTTCATTAAAATTATAAAAATAAAATATTTACCACAATCCTTCAATTGCCTTCCTAGAAACACAAAAATTTAGATCTTATCATGCTATCTTAGATGTGTGAATTTAGTTTAAATACATAAAAGAGAAAATTCATGTGTGTTTGTGTAAAGGAAGGAGTGTTAAGCATATAAAATTACAGAGGAATATAAATGTATTTTAATATGCTTATGTGAAACACACAGATAAACATCGTAAAATTTACAGATGCCATTTTAAAATTATATTCGGAGTAAGAGAAAAATACTTGAATAACTAAATATTTAGAACGCATATTATAAATTTTTTAATTTTGGAAAAATTTGTATAATGCAGGTTCCAATTAACATTTATTTTCATTTTTAAATAATTTTATGTCGTAGAAGATTAAACATTAAAAAAAAATAATCAATCAATAGTATAATTTTGTTTTATTCCCATTTTAATAGATATTCCTACAAATTAGTACTTACTCTCTCAACATGATTTTTTATTAAATTAAATTAAAGTACTTAAATCAATTGATAATACTGGATCTTACATGAAATTCAACTAATTTCAGTCAATACCTTTTTAATGCAACTAAAAATTGAATTATTTTGTCAGTAGAAGCATAGTGATCAGAACATTGTTATAAAATCCAATAAAACTGAATTCATGGTTAATGAGTCTTTTTTAAGCAATTGCTAATAATAATCTAAATCTATACTGTAATGAACTGCATAAAAATAATGAAGCATTCAAAAATTGTATCGTAAAATATATCAATATTTTAAATTTTGCTATTTATCGTATTGGGAAAAATCTTTACACGACAATTTTTTTTCTAATATGCTATTTATATAGCTTAACCCTTAAAATATTTCATTTTACGCTTAAGAAATATTATTAAAACTATTTTTAAATATTTTCGTTGAAAAGATTAACTATAAAATGCTATACCAATAAATCTGCATAGATTGCTTTAAAATTCTTAGGTAAAAAATTGGAACAATTTTCATTATATCGGAAAAATAATAATTTTAATGAACTAGTTTGTGAGATCTACAAAAGGTAGTTTGTTTTTCTCTATGATTTTGAAAAACCTTTTAATTGCACTTTCAACGAAATTCTAAGAAGTACTTTTTTCATAGAAAAGCAGAATTTAAATAAAAACGATTTGAAAAGTAAGTGTAAGTTTATTAACATACAAACATTTTATAATTAATTGTTCTTGAAAAAAAATTATATATACAGCTTTCAAAACCAATCTCTCATTGTAGATAAAGCTAAGATAGTATATTCAATAATGATTATTGGAATTCATTTTCATTACATGTTGAACTATATATTAATATTATACTTTTATATTATATTAATTTTATACAATTTGTCTTCTATAAAGGTATCTGTTTATTGTAATTGACATTAAAAGCACATGGAAATATTTGTATTTAAGTTAGTTATAAATTATATTAGCTTTTATTTTTTAATAAACATAAATAAAATAATTGTATTTCAATATTGTTAGTAAATGCAAATTACCTTTAATATAGACTTAGCGCTTCATTATTATAGTTCAGTTCTTTATACTGAACAATAACAGAAAGGTTTGGCACATTTAAAAATATAAATGCAGAGAAGTAAGAGGTGTGATACTAATTTATCAACATTTTCATCACTTATATGAAAACGTTGATAACATGAAAGTACTATAAAAAAGTACTCAGCTAGAAAAAAACATTTTTTTTTTAAATATATCATTTTAGTGCTTCTATAATTAATAGATAGGATGAAAAATAAAAAATAAATTCTTATGAAATTGGGTTAAAAAGAAGGCTCGAAAAGCTATTAAAATAATTCAAACTGGTTGCAAGAAAAAGTGGATATGTTGCCAATATTTTACTTTAAACTGAAATGAGTTAATGAGAATTTTAACTATTTTTAAGCAAATTGATAAATTGCTGTAAGCATTGTTTAAAAACGAAAAGATTAAATTAAAAAAAAAGAAGAAGCAAAATATCTGCAAAAGTCTCTTTTGCTTGAAAATTCTTATTTTCCTCAGCTATTAATTTAACTTGGTTATTTCAGCATAGCCTTTGTATTAAATTAACTGTAATGTAAAAAAGAGACATCTGTGATTAATTACAATTTTTGCCTCATGTTTACCAGTTTTTTTTTTACTTTTCTTTTCCCTTATCAGTTTTTTTCTCTTTTAAAAAACTGCAAACATAAATTGGCTTAAAAGGAAGAATTAATCTCAAAATAACATAAGTAAAAATACATGAAATAAAAAAACGCAAATCCGAAAAAAATAATAATAATAAAAAAAATAAAAAAAAATAAGAAATTAAGCAAAAAAAAAAAAAAAAAAAAAAAACATTAAAATAAATGAAGAAATACTTAAGAAAAGAAATAAAATAGAAGGAGAAAACAAATACGTATACCGTGTAAAATGAAAAGTTTTGAAGAAATCTTTGACATTCGTTATTTGACATTAAAATCGCATTACAGGGGAATTTGGTTGTATTAAAATAAAAACACTGCATACTGAAATCAATGTAATGAAATAGGTAAATAAGTAAACAACATTT
>BMAV01022886.1:221012-256714 GCA_019973955.1 Trichonephila inaurata madagascariensis
GTCATTAAGCATTACAAGATAAGTATTTGTAACCATTACAATGTCAGTCGTTTAAAAAAATTCAACTGGTTTATGTTTCCATTTTATCATTGTGACAGAAATGTAAATAACCTGTTTCGATTTGACGCTATGTATTAACCTTTAATGAGAGTAAATTTATTCGAATATTTATGGAAGAAGTAAAATTTGAAATGTGTTTAATATGTTAATGATAGTTGTGCATAATGTATGAAGTATTTTAAAGAATCTGTTTCAATATTTTTTTAATACTCGTTTTAAAAGAATATATAAAAGTGCAAATCTATACATGTTTAGTCATTATATTAATATATTCTTATGCTTATTTATAATGCGCTTCATTTCCTTTCAGAAAAAATAATTTAAATAACTTTTGTAACTAATTCGTTATTAACATAGTGAGTAATATTAAATATATTTTTTAAAATATTAAGAACTTTTTCCTTGATAATATCAGTTAATTTTCTTGTTACCTAAAGACATTTTTTTTTAAAAAAAAATTTCAATTATAAAGTTGAAAAATTAGTCGATAATTGAGGCTTGTTGTTAATAATAGTTTAATTAAAATGTTAAATCTTTTGTAAAATGTTAAATCACTTAGAAAATAAGTGGTCTGTGTAAATTAAAAGTTAAAAGAACTGAAAAATAATATTTTTCTGTTCTTTAAGTAAAAAAAAAATAATTGGGAAAATGATTAAACATTTATATTAAAAAAACAAAAGAAAAAAAAACAGATGTTTACATTATTTATTTATTTTGAACTAGTGAAAGAACAAGTTTTTATTTAAAATTTTGTTATGAAAAACAACTTAAATAAATTGAAACCAAACTCGTTAACACTTAAAACCAAATCTTTGAAAGAAAAACTCTGGTTCAGTGAAAAACTTCATTAATAAACATACTGTTGCATTTTATTATTATGATATTTGTAAAGTTTTTATCAAAATGACGATATTACGTAGTTTTATCATTTTCAAGTCTTATTTTTTACATTTTTTGCATAAATACTCTCATATGCGTCGTGCATGTATCAAAAGAGGATTTCATTTGAGCGTGATTTCATGATAAAAAAAAATTCGTTTTCTTAAAAAAATAGTATTCTACAATTTAAATTTAATCCCAATATATTTCGTAATTAGTTGAATTAATAGTTTGATATAGTTAATTAAATTAACTAGGAAAACAATTGAGTAAAGATATTAAAAGGAGCAAGATGCACTTTCTGTTAATCGATCTATTACTTCCAAGCAAAATCAGAATTTTATATCCCCACAAAGTATGCAATAAATCATTAAGGGAAATATTGTGTATAAATTATAAGACGATATATATATATATATACAGTAGAACCTCTATATAACGAACCTCTATATTGCGAATTTTTCTATATAGCGAACTTTTTCCTGGAAACGCGATTTTCATCGTTAAATAACCTCCCAATAGTGAAGTGCATTTTCTATATAACGAACTTTTTCTCTTGTGATTCTATTTTTCCTCCCTTTTTTTAAAGTATTTCTGAAAATTTCAAGTTATTCTTTCTTTTAATTCATTTTATTGTGGTCATAAATCTTGAACTAGTTTTATTAAGTACCTAACGCAGAGAATTATAGAATTCTGGGCATTTCATCCAAGAAGTGCAACCTTTAACCTCCATTGCCCAGTACACTAGAAACATCTTCGATATCCTCTTTCACCCTCAGTGGAGTTGTCCCTTGCACGCGTGTTCTAATTATAAAATAATGTATGTTTAATATTACTTGTATGCTTTAAATTAGAAAATGTGCTTAAAATTCATTAATTTTAGTATAAAATTATTTTCTTAATATTGAAAATACAGTGAATTCTTTGACATTCTTTTTCTTGTTTTCCGTTCTTTCCTGATGGGTAAGATATATAAATATAATGTGGTTTATAAAGTATATTAAAAGATGTACCTCTATATGACGAATTTTCCATACAACTAACTTTTTTCCGGGATTTAGCGACTTCGCTATATAGAGGTCCGACTGTATATGTAAAATTATAATATAATTATAATTATATTATAGATATTTATGATAATGGTATAATATTCCTTTATAATATCTAATTCATATATCCATGTACCCTATTTCGATACGTGACTCATTTCACCTTTCTCTAAAAGATTAAAACATTTTTTAATAATTTTATTACTGATTTCTCGTTGCAAATATGAGATGAAAAATAATAGAATATCATAATGTCTTACACATGCCTTTGTAACTGGTTGGAACTATTCTCTAAGACAATTTTGTAATTTCTCTGAATACTTATATTTCCCTTCACTTGAACACGTGATTATTTTTTTACATTACATTTCCCTCTTTTTTCCCTCGCATTCTTAATGGTGGAACTTCATTATTCTCCTTCTTGTATTTTTGCTCTTGAGTACGGTACGCACGCTCGAAATAACTCTCCTGATGCTAAAATTAATTAAACGATGATTGGATTAAGAAACCAGACTTTGATTGCCACAACTGCATCATTATATTTAATGAGTACCATCTCTTCAACTTATTTCTTATATATATTGTTTGTGATTTGATCTCGATTAATTTTCAATTTATGTATTCCAGTAAACCATGCTTTATAAGCAATAAATCGTTTTCTGCACATTTAAATAAACAATTTTAGTCATATTCCCTACTTTTAGATTATTTTCAATACATCAGTATTTATTCTGTTTATTATAAAAGTAGTTAATTCGAATGTTTTTTTTAAAATGAGGCGTAAAGGAATTCCAATATATAATTTATGATATTAAAAATTCACGAACCTTCACACTTTTTATTGCTTTCATAAAACATTAATAATTGATAATACTGGCGTAAGTCCTACTGTCAAAATGATGATTAATCTGTGTTAGGGCAGAGAAAGGACGTTGGGGGAAAAGGGAAAATTTCAATTTTACGACGAGAGCTTATCCGTAATCCTTCTCTACGTGAAGAGGAATTGCACTGAAAAAGGCACAGTTACATGAATCATCCAGCCGTAAAATTGGAATTGTCCCGCTAGTAATCAGTCATCAAAGATTCACACTAATTATGATTATTCCTGAGGGATGAGGAGTTATGTTTGAGTCCAGAAACTAGACGAGTACTTGAAAAGTTTCCTATCTGAAAAATTATGTTGTTTATAGTAATAATAGTTAATTAATCATTTAATTCTAATAGTTTTAAAGGTAGTATAAATAATTCTAAATATTTTGCAACTATTTTTCAAATGCACGGGGTCACATTTGATTAAGGGGACATGGTGCGATTTACGCAAATATTTTTAATATAAGGATTTTCAAAAATATTTTCACTGCCTCCTATGTGTATATATTATGTAAAACAGATTTTGTGCTCAAAATTTCATAAAAAGCTAGCCATTTAGTTTTTAAGGGGATAGTGGACTTTCCCCTTATTATGATGCCAGAATGTCAAATTTAGGTCAAAATTGCGATTGTGATTTTGTATACTAATAATAGTCCTTATATTTCATAGAATAATTCTTTCAAAGAATTTTGTCATTTTGATTAATAATTACAGAATTATTATTATTTTTTTTTTACTCAAATAAATGTTTAAAATGCACTTTTCTAAGTTCGCAAACTTTCCCTTTTCATTGTTACGTAAAATGCTCCTTGCGTTTCAAATTACGTCATATCTCTTTTACATTTTCACAACTTATAAAAGATGATATAATTCACAAATTTGTGCATTAGTTTTCTAAAATATTAAAGGATCTTATTTTGGGTTGTTTTGAATCCCTTGAATGGGTGATAATTGGTGAAATATTTCAATATATAGAAAATTTAATTTTTTTTCATTAAATTTTATTTTGAATTTAAAATCCATGCACAGATATATTTTGTTTTTGTTCATTGATACATAAAACAAAAACTATGTACATGTCTTAAAAACTAAGGAGCAAGGAGCATTTTTAAAAATAGTTTAAAAAATTTTAAAAAATAAGTTTAAAATGTTTTTTTTTAAAAATATATTTAAATTCTGACGTATAATAATCATTTTTATTATACTGATTCCATTTTCAGCTAATTAAGTTAACAATCTAAAAAAATTAGTTTTAATGGAAAAAAGCTTAAAATTTGTGAAGTGATTTTAAAATGCTACTCCTACAAAAATTTACGTATAAGCAGGAAATTTGATTTGGAAGTACGTCAAACTATGCATAACAAAAGTTGATATGGGTTTTGCAATAACATGATTGGTATTTGTACAATACTTCATTTTATGAATGCTTATTGAAAATTCCTTAAAAATGTATAAATTCTGAGTTCAAATATTTTAAAAAAAAATAAGAATTGCTTTGATTCAAAAATGCATAGAAACTTTTGTTACGTGTACTATTAGCAATAGGTAAAAAAAAAACTTCAAAGCATTAGGCACAATAGAAAAAAAGCCTTAGCATTTAAAATGAAGACAAACTAGTTAATTAATTTTTCTGAGATAAGTAAGTTTAAAGCTTTGATTTGCCATAGGGGTGTGAATAAAAACGAATGTAAAATCTCTCATAATTCTGCGTTATTTAAGTTTAGAGATTTCAAATTTTGTGAGATTATAGAAAAGTATATAAAGAATAATTTAGGCTACAAAAATTAGATTTGATTTTTTGACCGATTTCTTGTCAATTGAATCGTACCGTGTCTCCTTAAGGGTCGGCTCCGGTGTCTTAGAGGTAGCATGCTCTCTTCGTAAGCCTGAGGTTGCGGGTTCGACCACGACTGGAGTCGATAGATTTTCTGGATGTGAAAATCGTACACCCACATGTCATATGATTATGGTGCATGTGAAAGATTTTTTGAGTATCAATTTAATTAAAATTAAATCACGGTAATATTTGGCATCCGATGAGAGTATAAATTATATTAATTCAAGCGTCGATATTTAGTAGCGAGAGCCGCCACTCGATAGTGTCACCACTGAAATGACTTTCACATTTAGAGACTTGCGGTGTCTACAACGGCTTAGTTGCTAATATGCAGCCCATTAAAAACATTTAATTAAGGCGTGATAAATGGACTTTCGTAGCATTATAAAGAATGAAAGTTTGGATTTAAGTAATAATTATATAATGTTGAACACACCCAAAAGTTACTGACATATTCTAGTAACTTTAATCTTCACTCACTCCATGGAATTGATTCCTGATTCGGTATTTCGTACATTTTAACATCACAGAATGTCACAAAAGAATTTTGATACTTATCTGAATAAAAATGCACAGCAGATTTTTGTTATTCAGTACAGTTAACTTTTTTAGAATTAGCATGATTACATCAGAACACTCTAACAGTTACGCAGTTCAAAAGTGATTTCTAATAAAATTCATTCTATGATGTTATCCAAGTTTAAAATTATTAATCTAGGTTTTATAGAGTACTTTTATGTTCAAACAAACAAACGAAAGAATTTTTTAAGTAATTTTAATTTAAAAACAAGCTACTTAAGGCATGCTATTACATTAAGCTAATCAAATAATAAAAACGTTGAAAAATTCGTCTTATGGACTGTCGAAAAAAAAAGAATATTGTTTGTCAAAATTTTAAATTAATTTATGTTTGTTCTTGGTAAATGTACTCATTTAGTTTCAAATAATTTACTTACGTGATTTAATATCTTTTAATACTTTATATTGTAACGTAAATTTTACGAGAAAAATCTAATCTACTATTTTTAACTAAAGCAATTTATGCTATCGTAATAAACATTTGAGACAATGGGTGTTAATTTTATGATTATTTTATGTTTAGATTAGTTATTACTGATCAAAAATAAATGGACATGAAGATTAAAAGATAACCTTTTAGATAAGTTTATGTCCAGTATTAAAAAATTGCTACAGTTACAAACTACGTTACATTATATTTATTCTGAAAGAATTATTTTTATCACTCGAATTTCCATTTTATATATAACAACGCATGCTATAAATATTATTTGTTTAAAGATTAAAAAAATTTTTTATACTTGAAATATCTTTTTTAAGGACTACCCTAAAATCGTGATTTTATAAAAAATTGACACTTTTTTATGATTCTACTTTATTGGATATCTTATTAACTTTATCAAAATACCAATTTTTTTATTTTCAATTCGTTGGAACAAAAACTACAGTGGTTTAGTAAAAGCAAACACTATAACTTTACATAAAATTTCAAACTTTAAAATGCGTTTTTCTCGAAATGTGTCTTTTTTCGAAAAGCTCAAACGGGTACAGCGATTGCTCAAAAAGTTTTTAAAATAATTTGCAAAATTTTTTGTGTACGTTCTGTATAACAATAGAAGTGCATTAATCTTAAGATTTATCAATCACTGTTTTATTTAAAAATTTACCGTTCTTTAGGTGAATATAATCACTGTTTTTTTCAGCAATTTCATGTAACAACTAAGGTAAAGTGCTCTAGTTTTTGCAAAAATTAAAATACCTCTTATCCTGAAAGTCATTTCAAAAAGGAATAGCAAAGTAATACATCAAGATTGAAAAATTGAGAATTTATTCATTTACTATTTGCACACAGCGGGCCCTGTTTATATAAGTTTTTTGTCGATTTTTACCCATTTTTTCTCATTTTAGTAGTAATATAATTTATTTTTCTTTTCTTAATTTTAGCTTTTTTTAAAAAAAAAATGTACTAAATAAATCTAAAAACGACAAAAAAATCTCCATTTTTTTGAAAAAAAGCTGTCGCAAGTAGTCGGATACCTTAAACAAAAGATATATTTTCTTCTCAATGTGTTTCATAAAATGTACTTATTCAACACACATAATACTTTATTACTAAAAAAATGGAATAAAAAACAAAATGAAAACAAGACTCTTGATTGTTAATGCTTTTTTTTTCGAGATGACAAAACATATAACATAAGTTTTAAGATTATACATCTTACATAAAGCCTCTTCATAAAAACAAAATAAATATAAATTTATTTTTAAATTTAAATTTAAATTTATACAACAATTTACTCTTTGCGTGCCCAATTAAATTGTCTCTTTCGATCTATCAAAATAACTGTTACGAAATTGATTATTATGTTTAAGTAAAAAATTTATATATAATTTTCATAAACCATAACGCTTTTTGTATTAATGTTGGTAATTATCATAAACTAATTCTTATTACATTTTAAAATTATCTACCTCAGAACTCAAAGTGTTATCTTTATTACTATTATACGTCTGTCCTCTGTCATCTTTGGGAATATGTTGTTATGAGAATTTAAAACCAGATACTAAAGTATATATAAAAAAGCTTCCAAAGATTTGATTTGTATCACTATTTCTTATATCTATTCTTAAAACCTTCTGAAAGTATTTATATATATAAACTTTAAAAATACTTTTTCCACTCGGAAAAAAGTAAATAAATTAACCACTATCTTCAGAATGCCAAATATTGAATTCCCAACATTCCACTCGAATGTATTAAGAGAAAGCACCTCTCAATTTTCCCAGAATGTCCACTGACTGACATCGATTGCAGAATTTCTTCTCTCTAGACGAGAAAGATGGCAATTTCCTTCAAAAAGAAAACGTATCGCTCAGCAATTTCACGGCCTACGACTGAATTGAACATTCCTTGACGATTTCCAAATGGAGTGTTCAATTCCAATTCCATCGGTTAGAGCATAACAATGAACAGGCCTGGAATTCTTTGGTCTTCCACAGTTCATGGAAATTACTTGAGGGCATTTGAATAAACCAGAAGAATCGCGAAGAACGAAATTTCTAGATCTGCGGTTCGTGTTTTCGTGGCGCCACACTTTTTTAAAACTCAAACTGTGCACTCGAATATTTTGTCTCAAGGTATTCTGTTCTTAAAAAAAAAAAGAAAAAAAAGGAGTTTTCTATTTAAGTGCAGATCTGTCCAGGAAAACTCTACCGTTTGTTGATGATTGAAAATTTGAATAGGAGAACAGGGAAATAGAATTTCTTTCTTTTCGTTGAAAAGTTTTGTAATTTTACCACACTTTTGCGTGTTCTTCTTAAATGGAACTGTTTTTTTGCAGAAGTTTATGGGGAAAATAATTGCATTTGTTCCGTTTTATTAAAATTGGGTATAGTTGTTTTACGGCTGCTTAGAATATGTTTAGTAAATTTAGCGTTTTTTTTTTAAATTTCAGTTTCAGAAATAACTTTTCACACATAATAAATCAACACTTTAAACATTTCTCATTTTGCAAACACTTTTTCATTTTGCCAAAAAAATTTAATTTGAAAAAAAAAAAAAATTAAATTGTTAAATTAATTATTTGCTTATTAAATTAAATTATTAATTAATAAATTAATTAAAAATTGTAATAAAATCTTTAATTTGATTCGTAGTTAGGTAATGAAAAAAAAAGATAATCAAAAAGGCACTGTGTGTCCTAGAATGTCCTAGTTACATCCTAGAATATAAAGAGTGAATTTTTTGTGATGGTACATATACGTACCAAATACAATGAAAGAGGGTTATGAATATAAAAATGTTATTAAATGTTACATATTTCTCTTTTTAAAAAATGTGTTTTAACTTTCATTATTTGCTTTTTAAAGTCTTTTATATAAGTTTCCTTTTTAAAAAGAAAAGTTGTATCTTTTCAACATTATCTTTACAATTTATTTTATTTTTCATTTTAAAATATATATTTTTATTATTGTAAAACGTATATAGTTATATATATTATAACACATATAATTTTCATTAAAAATATTTATGCAAAATGCAACACACATGGATTAACACGTATATACTAATTCTCATTAGTTCATTAAAACACATTATTCATTTAATTGAATTCTAATTAGAGATGTTTTAGAAAAATATAAATGATTATTTTAGCTCTGTCTAACTTAATAGATTTCTCTAAATCTCTTATATGAAAAATAATTCTTTTTAAGTTAAAGAATTAATGAAAGGAACAAATTAACTTTTTTGAAAATTTGTATAACAGGGAAATAGGAAATACGTGGGAGTATAGTTTAGTTGATTGAAAATTATTAATTTTTGTAAATGTAATAAGGTGTATTATATTAATAGAAATCATGAATAAATAAAAATTAATAAATTTAAACAAACACACAATTTAACTATAAATATTTAAATCATACCATTCTAAAAGTTCACTGCTGATTATTTCAGTTATAATTTTTTAAAAATTAATGTGCCTTACAGTAAACAACGCTCTATTTTTAATTAAAAATCAGTATGAGATTATACATTTTTGTGCTTATACAAAATAATTTTCAGCTTCAGTGTTAAGACTTATTCCTAGTTTTAAAATACCTCTCATAAGTTAATCATTTTTTATTCAGTAATAGTTAATAATTGTTTCTCTTATTATTAAGCGCTTAAAATGAATAGTGTTTTAAACTTGTATACATTAAAAAATATTTAAAAGTATGGAAAATGCCTTTTTTTACTTTTATAATCAAAAAACTATAATTTTAATTTCAAAAAAAAGTTTTGTTACTACAAACAGTATAGAATTTTTTTAAAAAAAAATTACTGCTCTGTTACATTTATAATTATTTCTAATGAATTTTATGTATGTATAAGAAGAAGATTATTCTACACTCACACACAGGACTTAACATCTATTTTTAATCTGATATTATATTAATTGTTCATCCCGAGTAAACAAAATACATTAATATATAATATCAGAGGAAATACAAAATTTTCCTAACAATATTACTATATTGTTATCCATTTATCATTTAATATTTTGAAATAATTTTCCAAAGTATTTTAAGTATAAATATAAGATTTTAATCTGTATAAATAATGCATTTCTAAGTTTTACTTTTATATGAACTTTTTATAAAATATATGGCTGCCCATTTTCCGTTAAACTTTCAGTATTTGTTAGTATTTCTCTGGACTATAATGTCTGGTAATTAACTTTTAAATAGTAATCTTATTTAAGTTAATTAAATACATAAAATAGTTATAAAAGTTTCAAGTATAGTTAATAATACATTACATTTACCTCTACATGTGAGGAATATAATTTCCACTGTGATATATGAACATTACATTTTTGTTGCTAAACATTTTTTCCCTATATGTAATTATATATTCCTATGATAAATAATTTTAACTAATACGCTAATTATAATTAATTAGTTAAACTTAGATATACGAGACATAAAATCTATTAATGTTGCATGAATTTTCTTACTTAATTTATATTTCATTACTAAAATGCGGAAATTTATTATCTCCTCTTTTTATTTGTACACACTCGTCAGATACCATGTTTATTATTTTCAGACTTAACTAAGATTTTAATGATTATTTAAAGTATCTGTCTGGTTTATTCATTATTCTCTTTTTTTAATGACCTGGGTCTCATTCAGAATTGATTTCTGATATTTTTAATCATCTCTCTCTTTCTTCTCTCTCTCTCTCTCTTTACTGTTTTCACTCTGCATCTGTTTCATTACGAAAAATTGATAAGAAACATTTGAAATTTTCGAATTAATTTTGGAGGGACAGAAAGAATTAATTCATTGATTCTTATGTTCCATAATTATGATTTACTTCTCATTTCAAAGTACAATGTAAAATGACTAAAAGTCGATGAAATTAACGTTTAATTTATTTTTAAATAAATATTTCGTTAGAAAATAACAAAATGTTGTAAAATTAATTGACTTGTTTTGCATTTGTTCATTTATTTTTTATTCAAATAATATTAACAACTGCAAGATTTCAAATTTTATTTATAATCCACGTTTATGAAAGTTATTTGTTTTTATTCTTGATATATTCTTGTTCTTAACTGGTATTAATAAGGATATATTATTTGGAGTTGTTTTATTTTAAAGTGATAAGATAATTCTGTCGCAAGCATTGCAAAATTTTGCATAAAACAAAATTAAGTAGAGCATTTATTTTTTAAATTTATTTCTTATATTTTATGAAGTGTTTGTTTGAAGCTTAAGAAATAGCTGAAGTAACATATATCGTTCTTTTTTGGTAATACAGGTTTTGAACCATTTTTTATAAAAGTTTCTGGTTTATTTAACTTAATACTCAGAATTAGAAGTATTTTCTTTTATTTAAGTGAAGCTATATTTTTTCTTCATTTGTTCTTTTTATACTTTTCTCTTTTTTTTAAAAAAAAAAACTGTTTTTAACATGCTTTTTTTTTGTAAATGTTTTAAAATTCAAACTTCAATTCTTAAAATGTCAAGCTTTAATAAATGTATGTAATTTTAAAAAGTCACCCGGAATAAATAAGCATGGATAATTCAGAGAAGCTTTTTTTTTCATTTAAATTATTATTATAAATCTATATATATATAAAAATATTTAGGTACGCAAATTTAAACATACTTTAAAATGTCCCATTAGTTACATATGCATATTAAAGTTTTATGATATATAATAAAAATTTAAATTCTTTTTTTAATTAGATTTATTTATTAATTTTCATAATTCGTTTTAAATCCGGCTGCTCAAAGTACAAAAATTATTACTTAAAGAGTCAATATATTTAGAAATATGTAACTGTACTTTCTCAGGCATACATTAAAAACTCAATTTGAATTTAACACATCGGAAACTCAATTTGTAAAATATATCAAAAACGCAATTCTGATTATACATTACAGCCAGAACAAAAGCGATAAAAAAACACTCCTTGAAGAACAGATCAACAGATTGCGAGGTAGAAAGAACATATGACGAAGAAAGAATTGATGAACATTTTGTTCTGTGAAAAGAAACTTTTTTTCTGTGAAAAGAGCAAATGAGTGGCTCGATGACCAAAGAACTGTTTTCTGAGAATGAACAGAGATGATTCCATGCTCTTTCGACTGAATAAAACGTTTTCTTCCTTAATTTATCATATCTACTTCATCTTATTCTTACGTACATCTGTAGTAGCATTATATTCTGAATATCAAAAGGTTTTATGTAATAAATATCCTTATAAAAGAGTTGTTCCATTTTTATTAAACATTTTTAATGTCATTCAGCCTTTCGTTATATTTTTCAAATTAAAAAAAAAACTTTCAGAGACATTTGGTGTTAGTCACAATGCTAACAACTAGACTAAAAATATTTGATATATTGCTTTTATCGTACTACAGTTTTTTGCAAAATATTGTACAGACTTCATTATTGCCTTACGCTGATAATAACTTTAGTTATTTTTATTTTGAACTGTAAATCAATGTGTGAATGCATTCAATGATTCACCGTAATCGTTCTTTTTATTATCTGGCTTATGTTTCATTTCTTTGATGACCTATTTAGAGGTGTCTTTTGCAATGTATTTTCCAGGATCATATTTTTAACACTTGCTACCTGAAAATCATTCCTTGTACGACAATAAAAAGCTGCATAATCCACGTTTATCTAATATTTTTCTTTTCGTTTCTTCCAAAATAGAAAAAGAAACTGAATCCAGATTTTTTGGTTGGCATTGTGCCATTTCTTGAACTATCCTTCTTTCATCGAAATGATAATTTGTCAATTCGTGACTGTTAGATAATGTACTATGTTCGTGAATGATGATGCGATAGAAATATTCCGTGTGTTCTAAAGATGAAGTAAAAATGTGTAAGAAAAATGTTGGCGTAATGTGAGAATAATTTAGTTTCCTGTCTGAAACTTTTACTTAGAGAAAATTGTTTTTCACAGTAATGCATTAGATAGATTGAATACTTTTCGAAACTACTGCCTGCGAAACGTTGTAATGGATTAAAATAATTGTACTAGTTATCAAATGATAGATTGTAATAATTAATTCTCAAACGAATTGTCTATGCATTTTTACATAAAAACATTGCTCTTATATGTTTTTAAAAATATTTCAAAATTTTTAACATTTAGAATTTTTTGTAAAACTTCAGTTTTACGAGTATATATTAGACTTCAAAGCTGTGCAATACATCATGCCCCATTCAAATTGTTTGAATTTTATTAAGGTTTAATTTTAAGGTGATACTCTGACTATGTTCGGAACTGTAATTTTTTTAAAAGCGTATAAATGAATATGTTTTGATATTTTAGTGTCACTTATAAACATATGTAACGGTCTCCTACGTCATTACTGGGTAAACCAAAGTAATGGACAAGATCTCGGGGTAATTAAAATATTTTAATGACATAAAATAACACAGTTACAACGGACAGACACTTAGACACAATACAAGGTAAACATTTAGAGGAAATAAGTGAAAATTAGGTAAATTACATAGTCCAGGATTGGACAGCGAGATGGAAAACACTCACTCATTCAGTTCCAAACTCTCTCTGACGATAATACAGTGTTTCGTTCGGTAACACTTCCGTCGAAATACTGTGTGTGGAATGACATTTCTTATGAACTTAAAGGGTTGTATTTCTATGAGTATACTATTTTTCAAAAGCCTGCAATAATACTTTGTATAATGGGAGTTGGTACAGGACAGGGGATACCCCTGTGACGAAGCATATCTCCTTCCCCTATTTTTCAACAGATCCCGTGCCGACAGAAGCTGCGAAAATTCCGAGAAGTTCCCTTAATTGCTGAGAAGGAATTTCGTAGCTGGGTGGTCGAGTTTCGGCACCCTTTTTGCCCAATTGACCGGACTGTCAAAAAGGGGCGCCTTGTCATTGTGTGCCCATTTTCCCAGAACTCGGAGGCGCCGTCTCGTCGGAGAACATACAGCTGTACACCCAGCCTTGGCGTCTTTTGGACTGGCGGGAGCGAGACAATGTTTGGCGCGGCAGAGGGGTGCGACATCAATAGAGGCCGAGACCGGAAGGCGGCAGCAGGGGATTTGGACTGAGGCCGACAAAGAAATGAGCGGTGGATGACGAGGGAAAAGAAAATGCTATAAAACGGGCGAGAGAGTCCGAACAAGAGGAGACTGGATCTTGGAAGGGAGCGGTTCGGACGTCCCTTGAGCGATAGGAAGAGCGATAGTGAGCCCGCGAAGTACAGCGGTCTCCTGGCTGGAAAGATCGAGAAAACCGGAGAGAATACGGAAGAGACTCGAACTGATTACGAACGAGCCCGCGAAGTACAGCGGTCTCCTGGCTGGTAAATCCAGGAACGGAAGAGAGTGCGAAAGAGACTCAAAAGTGATATTGAACTGTAATTAGAATATACCCATTTATTTATTATTTTGATAATTTTCATGTTGAAATAAATAGTTAGCCCAGATCTGAGAGAAGTCATTACACCCCCCTAGTATCTAATACAGAAAAGATCTCAACACGTACACAGGTTTAACGTAATGATGAAAATTATAAAACTGGCACACCCCACCCTCTCCAAAAAACACTGTGCTATTAGTACTTGAAATTAAAATAACACAAAGAATCAGAAAATTTCTTGAAAGATATTTGCACAGTAACGACAGAAGAGGACGCTAGTTATGGGACATGGGTTAACAAGTTAATATCAAGCTGTAATAGTTTAAATTTATTTATTATAGTGTAATGTTATAAGCATAGTACACTGTAAGGATTTTTACATAGCATTTGTCTTGAAATATAATTAAAAGTCTACCTGTTCAAGCTAATTGCAACAGCACTATTGAAACTATTTAGAAAATATTGTTAGTTAAGTAGGAAGAGAGTTTTTAATGAATATTATTCGGCAAGAAAATGTGTAATCTAATAACTTTTTAATAAATATAAAATATAAAATAACAGAAAAAAAGATTATCATATTTATGAAATTGTAAATTAACAAATTCTGGCCATGATGTAGAAAAATAGTTGCTTTAAACAAAAAAGTAATATGGTATTGTATTAATATCATTTACTAGAATCGGTAACTAGGCAAATCATCCCTCATTTCGAAATCAGCCATCTAACGAAATTGTAATGAGAGAGTTCGAAAACTATCTCATTATGCCTTTTTTTACATTGTAGGATATTTGGAATCTGGAAATATCTGATAGTTATGACCAAGACTCTGTGATAAAAACAGTACAAAATAATGAATCGGTATTTAAAGTCTTGAAGAAAAAATTTTCATTTGAGGTAAAGTTGAATGGAGCAACTTGTTCTTTTTAAGTCGAACCGCTACTCTAGCGTACAAACTGACAACAGACAATTTTGATTTGGACAGTGTAGGACACTTAGAATATTTTTTAATTTTTTTTTCTCACGAAAGTATTCGTTTTGGGAAAACAGAGGGAAGATTTAAGTTTGTATCCCTTATCAAAGACCAAACATATTCACAAGGTAACGGAAATATTCCACTATCATGTATGTATATCTGACAAGATGAGAGATATAAAATCAACATTTACGGCCCTGTTTTGGTTTCATACGCTTCAAAAGTCGGGGATGGCTTACCCTTTTCATGAGGACAATTGTATAAGCTAGAGCAGGGATCGAGACAACCTTTTAGCTGTGGCGTGCCAAACCAATCTACCGATATGATTCCGCGTGCCACACTATAGCACATTTTTGAAACAATTCAATTCCCGTGATACTGCATGCAGAGTTAGAGGATAGAGATCAATAATATAGATTTACAGTTTCATTATGTATTAATTGTGCATCATTTAAAGATATTTCTTTACATAAAAATAAATAGCGTAAAACTTCAACAAAAGTTTTACATATTTAATATTTTTTAAACATGTATTAAAATAAGCAGTAGACAACATTTCATATAAGTATTTGCCTTCATTATAGTTAAATTAGATATTTTATGTGAACCTAGTGTTAGCACCCCTTATTTTCATATTACAAAATCAGGGGTGTAATTTGTGACTTTCAATTTGACACGATTCTGAGAATTCAATTGTTAAAATATTTCTTCTACAGACTTGAAATATTTTTCAAATGAGCAAAGAATTTTTAATTAGATAAGTAGAACCAAAAGCAGAAAGCGTAGTACATGCAATTTTCTATCTAAAAAAATAAGCAATGACATTCAATAATTTACAAAATAGCTGTAAATTGTTTGAGTCATCTTTCAGAATTTTTCGTAATTTTTTAAATGTTCCTATTTCTAAAGATGTTTGCCAAGTAGGTCTATTACAAGTTTACTAGCTTCCAAGCACTCACAAATTGACAAATGCCGACTGGGTGGCGTAGTTGGTTTGTCGCTGGCCTTCTTCAACCAAGGTTACGGGTTCGATCCCGGCCCAAGTCAGTGGATTTTCATGATGCAGAAAATCGACAGCAGTCATGTCGTATGATTAAGCGGCATGTAAAAAATCTCTTGGATTTCCCGTTTGGCTTAAGTACCCTCGGAAAAATTAAAAATTCCTAAGTTCAATTTCGCATCGTCAGAGCTCAGGTGCCTCCTTTTTGGGGAGGAAACTGGCCATCAAAATTACTTGCGGTAGTTGGTATCACCTATATGGTGCCGAAATAAAAAGTGATACCAGCCCCTGAGGAATGAACTAGGTCTTCAAAGGTAAAAAATACCACACTATGCAGACCCATTAGAGGAAAAAAAATGACAAATGTATTGAGTTATGCAGAGCGCCACTGAGAATAGTACCGCGTGCCACAAATTGCTCGTGTGTCATAGGATGCCATTCCCTGAGCTAGAGTTTGATTTTTCTACTGACGAAGAAATCTGTCTGACTAATTAACCAGCGCACTAGAAATGAACCTCACTGAACATTTTAAGGAGAGACTTTTAGATGGTTATCAGTTTTAGGGACAAATACAAATTATCAACTGTAATTCTGCTTTCTACGACAGTAAAAGAGACTACGCTCAAGTATCTATCTTTTTGGTAATCTTATTAATTCTGTATCTTGTAACCCTTAGATTTTTTGCAATTAAAATGCAATTTAGTTTTAAAAAAATTAAGAAAATAAATTAAGCCATTTTCCTTTTTCTTAAACTTATGATCTATATATCAATCAGCAATTTTTTCTTCCACAGTTTTTTCTTTTATTTTCAAAATTACTCAATTTCTTTTTGAAAAAAAAATAATAATAAATATTTTAAATTAAGCTTCTTAAATCTCTTAATCATTTAATTTTTTTTAGAAAATTAAACTTTGTTCTACTTATTAAGATTTTGGTACTCATTGAGTGTCGCATTTTATATTTAATTACGATATTGTGTTTCATTCATTATTGTGCAATGAAAACAGTATGGATATAATCATAAATTTCTAAGATCTTGTGCAAAATTTGTTTTAAATTAACTGATACTTAAAAATATATAAAGAACATTTCTATGCTTTCACGGTTATTAAATTTGAACCTAAACATTAATGCTTAGTGCATAACGACATACTAATAGCTTAATACAGCGTTTCTCAAACTGTGGGACACGCCACCTAGGGGGCGTGATGGCTGTACGAGGGGGGCCCGAGCACATTAAAAAGTCGAAAATAAAAGTTCACTTTAAAAAAATTATTGATTTACAGAAAGTTAACCAGCAATATACATTCTGGCATAAAAAATAAAATGAACGTTTACACTGATATAATATACTTGTAAATGTGTCAGTAATGTACGATGCATTTTATAATTAATCTAACAATTCTAATTTAAGAACAAGTTTAATAATTACGGGTGACCCTATTGGCTTGTGTCATACATGAAATTATATACGAAAAAATTAACGCTTATCTTGATAATTTGTACAGTTTGTAATTAATCTCTGAACTGCCCATTCAAAGTTACGTGATTCGCTCCCCAGTGCCACCGTTTAGGTAGGCACACGTATATTCTGTATTAGAGGTGGGAGGGGGGGGGAGAGAAAAGGAATAAATAAGCAAAAACTTCGCAAACACTGTCTAGGTCCTTTTATTGCATTCCAAATCCTTCGGAATAATTTTATATATAGCAGTGCAGAGAAAAGAACATTCTTCGGAACGACATATATATACGTCCAGGGCAATTATTGCTTTGGCTGAGAGAGGCGTTTAAATACGCTTGTGGCACTTAAGATGTCAAAGTAAAATTGTAGCTTTAGAGTCAAAGTATAGTACTATTATTGCATTCAATACATTGTTATTGTATGGAGGGTGGCCCGATGAAAATTATGATTGAAAATGGGGTCGCAAATATTGAAAGTTAGAGAAGCACTGGCTTAATGCTTTTATAGTAAATGATGAAAAAAATGACATTCACACATTGAAAAATCGCATGGTGAATACGAAACCACAATAAAAACATGTATTTGGATATTTAATGAAACTGATCAATTGCTGATGCAACATAAATAGTGCTACAAGTTAAGGGGTTTAAGAAAACATATAATTATATAGCTGAAAAATATTATCAATCATTTCTACCATAAAAGTTAGATAAAAAAGTATCATACCCTATCATATATCATTTTTATGTATCCAGTAATTAATGTTACTCACAATGTTGACTATTCTAGGGTTTTTCACTTATTATTTAATTTTGGAATCTCCAAGTTACCATTATAATTTATTAGAAAAAGTATAGCATATATGAAAGTTAATGTACGGCAAAGTGAACTATGATTTTTTGAACAAAATGTCTTTTGAAAACATTTAATGGCACAAAAACGGGGCAAAAAGGGACAAAGCATTTACCGATTAACATAATGGTTAGTTTAAAAGAGTAAGATACTTGCTGATCATTTTGCAACACATCAGATTACTACGTCAAATCTTCGTGGTTGAAAAGAAAAGGATCCAGTCCAGCTATAAGTTTTAGCGTCTCTTGGCAGTCAGACTCCTCTCCTCGTGATGGTAAAAGTTATGTCATAGATTGGTCAGTCAAAGCAATAGATTGAGTTAAAAGAGCGACTCCACACTAAATAACAATTATAAAATATCTGTATTTTAAGAATTGAAATCTATTTGCAAAACTGCTCTACAGGACATCAATTTGAGACTGCCAGATTACATAGTATTACTAATATATTGTTATATAATTATATAAAACACTAGGCATTAGGAAATATTTCTTACGAATATTTCGAATAAATCTAAGCATATCATTATGGTATATGTAGTGATACAACATAAGCTTGATACAAATTTATCGTGATAATTATTTTCAAAATTCCGTCGTGTAATGTCATTACTTTTAAGAATCTGATGGGGTTATCAAAGAGTGGCACAAAGCTGAGGAGGTAAATAACGAGTTCCTTGATTTTTTTCTAATTCGGGACAGCCTTTTTCATGTCATTAAAAGTGTTCTTCGTCACTGAAGCATGTGTTTGGAAGGAAAAAGTCTATAAACACGTTTTATCGTTTAGGGTCTTGTTCGATAAGAAGGAGAAATCGATGTTCCACTGCGCTTTGTGTGCAATTACTTTCTGCAACGCATTCTTATTTGTTGACCCTAATGCAGACTGAACATCTTCACCGTTTCCTCTCTTTGTTTACCTAGCTACTTCATTTTTAAGAAAAAAAATTGTATGTTCTTGTTTGTATTTACTTGATAATATTATAACGATACTAAAGCATATACTTAATTAATATTTGGTGATTTTTAAAAAAATAAAATTCATGTTACAATTATATATGAATATATATATATATATACATTCTCTTGCAAAAAAAATTGAAGCATCATGAAGGAAGTGGCTGTTTTTAATGAAATTAAGTATGTGTAAAGCTCATACACAAATAATAAAATGATAAAACAAAATCAAGACCATAGGGCTCATCTACGGCTCACAGCTTGAAAGTTAAAATTAATAGTTGGTGGAACCTCCCCTGGCTGTGATATGTGCTTGTATACGCCTCAAAAAAGAGAGATAGAGGTTCCTAATGTTATCCTCATATACATTCCACCAGAAATTCACGAGTTGTTGCTCCAGATCTGCGACATTTTTGGGTGCCTGATCTGTGTCCAAAACATGTTCGATTGGTGAAAGGTCTAGTACCTTGCTGGCCAAGAAAGAGTATTAACGGCACGAAGGTTGTCCAGAAATATGTGAGTGGTATAGGGCCTAGCATTATCTTGTTTGAAAAGGGCTCCCGCATGAAGTGCCAATAAGGGTAATACAACCAGCAACACAGAATGGTATCAACATATCGCTGAGCTGTTAAAGTTGTTTGGAGGATGAATAGAGATGACCTGCTGTTGTGTGAGATAGCACTCTACACCATCACACCTGGGGTTTTGGTTGCATGCCATCGTAAAACAAAAGCTGATTTAGACCGAGGGCCCCACCCTCTCCTGACACGAAAATGATGGTCATCTGCTTTAAGAGTAAAGAGCAATTCATCTCTGAACACTATGTGATGCCAGTCTGATGGCAACCATGATGATGGACTATGGCAAAACTGTAGACGATACCGCCGATGTTGTTGGGTCAACAGCAGACATCTTAAAAGCCTCTGTGAGTGCAACAACGCCTAAGCGAAGTGCCATGAAATGGTTGAAGGTATCATAGGAAGGCATGGAAGAATCTGTAGGGCATTGTGAAGCAGTTTATGTCGTTGGAGCAGTTTGGGTCATCGAAACAACTATCGGTTATTGCCTCACAATCGGGCATCTTTGTCTTCCAGAGCCTTCTTTTGTACGATACATTCCTCGCAGCAACTATTGCTGTCAGCACCTCTGCAAACCTGTGTCTGTGCGTTGCAGGTGACGGCCTATTGTTCGGTATGACCACCCAGCTACACGCATTCTGCAATGCGACTACATTCGAAGTCATTCAACTGCGTATAAGGACTTCGAAAACGTTGTGATGGCACCATTCATTTTTTTTCTAGGGAATCACAACGGCAGAAACGAAAAAGCAAATAAATTGTTCGCCTCTTATACGGGTTTTATACTTTGCAACTTGCTCATCAGAAATGAGCGCTACGACCGCGATTCATGTTCATTTGCTTTGAAAATTTGATCATAGGCATATTCTATCAAGATGTCTTTGCCTACGAAGTTTCTTCACAATCGGATAATTCTTTCTTGTTGCTTCGAGTTCCTTGCTCAAAAGAGTATATATATCTTTGTGGATGAGGACTTTGTAATTCTAAAAGAGAAGAACTGGAGATCAACTGCTGGGAGAAGGGCAGAATGGGAAAACCTTCTGAGGAAGGCTCAAGCCCACAAAGAGGTGTCATGCCAATGGTGATGATAGATATATAAGGGCATTTAAAGACTTTGTACTTTATATGTATGTAGTTTTCACAAATTTTTAGTCAGAAAATTTTTTTGCAATATTACCTTATTCATAGGACGACTTTACAAAATACAGAAGTAGAGAACGAATGATTTTTCCAAGAAAATGCTCAAAAGAATCATCTTCAAGTAAATTGAATTATGCTGGGAAAACTTTTTTCATTATCATTAATATGTTTTTAATTATTTAATTTATATCTATTTTAATGCAACTATATATATATATAAAATTATAATTATCAGCTATTTAAGCAATACTTTTCAATAAATGCTTCTATTTTCGATTTATCACGTAAAAAAAAAATAGAATGCACATTGTTCCATTAACTGTTTCCTTTGTACAAGGTTTAAAGTTTGAATCAGTAACAGAAAATGGTAGATTTCATTTAAGGACATTGAAAATTTGGGTATTGTACATCTCAGATTTCTGAGAGTTAGATGTTACTAGATTACATGTAAGCGATTGGAGCATAATATTTGATGGCTTATAAATGTAAATGAACAGAATACAAAGAAAGAAATGAGTATCTGTGCGAACTCTATTGGATGAAGTTGAAATTAATCAAACAAGGGATCAAATAATGGACATTAATCATGATAGCAGAAGTAAATTTGAGATAAGTGATGAACATGAAACATTTGAGTTCAAAGGAAAGTTTTCAAATGCTACTTTAAAACTCCATCAAGAAAGATGTGAAGCCACAAGTGTAATATGACACACTGCATCCTGTCAAAAAGACACAAGCTAGTAAAAATTCAACATGCTATCTGTAGATCATCAAAGGTCAATAAAATTACGATAACTGGAAGAAAATATGACAGTTTTACTTGTAAATATAATTTCTGTATTGTTTGCGAAAAGTGTCTGTGATTTATGTCCTTTATTAAAGTCATGCACATTTGAAACATTTTCGTGCAGTTTGATTGGATTTTTTCTAAAATTGCCCCTCCCCCCCTGAAAAAAGGAAATTTCTTAAGGTATCCGACTACGTTCGGAACCGTGACTTCAAAAAAGCGCATAAATGGATAATTTTCATGATGTTTAGTGTCACTTACATTAGAATACATGTATAAAATTGTTTTAAGGACATTTTGACAAAAAATGTTTTCCTTTTGTAAAAAATGCTTCTATTATAATAATATTTTGCCTGTATATAGCTCAGACCTCTGTACAGAGGCTCAACTATGATTTTTGAAAAATTCACATTATTTTCAGAGTTACAATCCATTGAAATAGTTAACGGCATTTTTTTCTTAAAATTTCTCCCCTCTTTAAAACATGGATAAACCCACTTCTAACTTATATATTTCAAAAATTGTAGTTGAGCCTCTGTACAGAGGTCTGAGCTATATACAGCAAAAATATTATTTTAATGGAAGCATTTTTCACGAAAGGAGTACATTTTGAAAATGGGTCATTCTATGTTTATTTTTTGTCAAACGATTGTACTTAAATAATTTTTTATTGTAATACTATTCTTAAGACCATTTTATATACATTTTCTAATCTAAGTGACACTAAATATCATAAATATTATCTATTTACATGCTTTTGCAAAATCACGGTTCCGAACGTAGTCGGATACCTTAAAAGTAGCTAAGTACGCATTATCTTATTTAAATTATGAACTGGAATTACTATGTTAATTGTGTACAGTAACAATAATAAATAGATTGGGGTGACTGAGTCACCCCGCGCGACCATTAACGTTAGTATCGAGTTTACCTTCATCTGTTCCTGTAGAGTTCTTGTTTAAGGCGCAGTGATCCATATTCTCTCACAGTGGACTTTAATAAAAAAGACTCTGATCTGTTGAAGAAATTTCTCTCTCTCGTCGGCATTACCCTCCAGCAAGGACCCTTGAACCAAGGAAGGAGTTTGAAAAAATAAAGAAATTAGATATTGTCATATGTAATAATAATCCAAAATTTCATTTATGACTTAATAAATCATAAGAGATTCCCATAATTTCAACTTTATGGTTCTGAAATATGCAATAAACTTTCTCTGTCCCAAAGACAGAGAAAGCCATCAAATAAAAGTATCATTCCACCATCTTGAATTCAAGCTGAGCACTTCCGAAAATCAATTCAACTGCTTCCTACTTTGTTACGTGCTTAAGTATTCCCTCTTGTTACCACCCACAGAGCTAGACAGAATAACTTAACTACAATAGCAGCCTGTTTAAGAAGGATTTCGCTGAGTTGGTCATGTTTCGTTTAGGCGTCTCTATTATTGAGTGGGGATCCAATGTCTGTTCGAAAGTGTTTTGTTAGTGGCGAGGCTTTCTCCTCAATCCATTCCTCCTTGAATTTCACTATCTCTGGGGGTTCTTTAGGCGCATTCGTTTCGACATAAAGGGTATTCTGCTGAAGAATAGTTTGTGCATCTAAAGCTGTTGATTTGGAAACTGTTCGTAGCAAGATACACTTTACTGATTTGCTCAAAATGTTTATTTTAGACCAGTAAGAGAGATGTAATTCTTTATCAGGCTAAAATTCCACTAATGCATTGAATTGAATCAAACATTTGTTAATAGTGTATAACAAGAAGCTTTAATAAAAATATTGGATGAACTCGTATACTGAATATTTGATATTTAAGGTATCCGACTACGTTCGGAACCGTGGTTTGGAAACAGCGCATAAATGGATAATTTTCATGATATTTAGTGTCTTTTAGATTAGAATACATGTATAAATTTTTTTAAGGACATTTTGGCAAAAAAAAATATATTTAAATACAATATTTTGGCAAAAAATTAACTTAGAATAACCTTTTTTCAAAGTGTTCTCCTTTAAAAATTCTTCTAAAATAATAATATTTTGCTTATGTAAAGTAGACTTCTTCGGAGATTCTGAACTATTTTTTTGGAAAAATTCACATTATTTTCAAAGTTACAACCAATTGAAATAATTATCGGCGTTTTTTCTTAAAATTCTCCCCTCTGTTGTCGTACAACATGGATAAACCCACTTCTAAGGTATATATTTCAAAAATTCTAGTTGAGCTTCTGTACAGAGGTCTGAGCTATATACTGGCAAAATATTATTATAATAGAAGCATTTTTCACAAAAGGGGAATATTTTGAAAATGGGTCATTTTATGTTTATTTTTTGTCAAAATATTGTACTTAAATAATTTTTTATTGTAATAATTTTCTTAAAACAATTTTATATATATATATTTTCTAATCTGGCACTAAATATCATAAATATTATCCATTTATACGCTTTTGCAAAATCACGGTTCCGAACGAAGTCGGATACCTTAATAAAGATAGGAGGTTCGTTATTATTTTAGGTATCCGCATATTATATTCGTTTCTGTAGAACCTATTTCTTACAGCAGATGACTTACTTTCCAGAATATTGTTTATCCATATATGAAAAAAAAACCAAGCTTAACAGCATATTCTATTTTAGTTGTTAGAAACAATTGTGTGAAAATATTTATGTTTTGAAATGTATTCGACATTTTGAATTACGTGTCTTTTTTTTTAAAGAGGAAAATCATTATCCATATCATAGCAAATGTTTAAATTTTAGTACAGCTACTTTAAAGATAGGATATTTTTCAGTCTCGAGAATCATTATTTGCAACTTGGATTAAGCTATTTAACTATTCTGTTTATCTTAATTTAAGGTCAAATTTTTATTTTGTGTTTTAAGCTGAGCCGTGAAATTATTTAAAAAAAATAAAATAATTTTTATTTTAGCTTTTAATATTTTCTGTATGAGTTCTGCTTTCTACAGATTATAAGGTTATTCAAAGGTTTCAAACTAAGGCTATACTTCATAAAATAAAGGTAATTATAATATGTTTTTTTTATAAATCTGTTAAGACCATTAGTTTTGACTCCTACTGAGAAAAAAATGCAAAGGTAATTAAAAATGAAATTAAAAAACAATAGATATTTCTATTAAATGCATTTGAAAAATAATAGTGCAAGCTTAAGTGAAGAGAACAAAATGCATATTGTACTTCTGGAAATAAAGAAATATATGTTTACCATAAACATACTTCGAAATATTAACATTAATATTCTAACACATTGTATGATCTTGACAACAACGTGTCACTGCCATTAATGATATATTTAACATTTTCATTTACTTTTACCATATCTGCCGTATATTTATATGCTTATATTTTTAAAAAATATTATTTTTTTATCAAATAATCTCTCTCTCTCACTCTCTCTTTGTAATTTTCTTAGTGAATATTTACTACAACAATCAGATATATGCCTCTTAATAAACATTTCAAAAAATTTCACTATCGCACCATTAAAAGAATCTCACAAGTATAAAAAAAAAATATTAGTTTCTGTAACTCAGACATTTCCCAATACAAACTTTGAATTCTACCTTCCCAAAAGAATAGTATTAATATTTATAATTTTTAGAGCTTTTTAAAATTATTTTCCGTTATTTAAAGACATTTAATCCCCTTTAAATAAATATGTTACATCATTATTTATTTACTTCATTACTGTTTGAATTTAAAAAAAATTAAAAGAACAATTAAAATTAATTTTTTAAAAAAACATTTATTGATGAAAAACGTTTAATCTCGTGACTAAAATCTCTAAACACAATTGAATGTACCTTTTAATGAAATAATACAGATTATTTTAAAATGGTTAGCTCTTTATGATAAGATATATTTTCAAAACACAAAACATTAAGTAATTTTATTTATTTTTTATTTAATCTTACGATATATTGTAAGTTAACTGATTTCGTATGTTGTAAGCGTCGAGTCTAATGGTTGGAAACTGTCAAAATTAATATAATTATAGTAATAAGAATCATATAAAGAAACAAAAATTATGGATACACATTTTTTTTATTTAAAACAATTATAAATCCCCGTGCACCACAAAGTATCACACGGGGCTTACAGAAATAAGTAATAAACACACATTCAGGTGAAGCAAAAAATAAAAAAATAAAAAATATTGATTTTAAGAAGAAATAAAAATATTTACAACAAATTCAGTAAAATATTTGAAAGCATTTCTAGTAGAAAGAAGTTGTTGAAAATTCGGAGGCCAATTTATATGAAGTACCTTGAAAGCCAGTCAGGATTTTTCTTTCTCTGGCAAACTTGGAACACAGAAGGAGCACATGTTTTACATTTTCCTCGCCTCCAATATTACAATCACAGGAAGATGTCGGAACTAAATTAAAAATTATAAACTGAATTTTAAATAAGTGAATTGCGTAAAATTTATTTTTCATTTTTTTAAAATTTTTTTTTATTCTTTGTAATATGACAATTTTTCACGAATGGTTGAAAATATATTTTAATAATATAAAATTTTCCGAATATTACTTTGTATATGAATCCCAAATATCATGCGTCTATAAAGGATACAAAACAAAAATATGCTTTCTTCCCTGTTTACTAGTTCTTAATATCGACGAAACATAACTTAATAAAATCGACGGAAAAATAAATAAATATAAATATTAATGATGGTAATCGCATCCATGTTATGATCATCATAACTTTCCTGTATGGTAACCATGGTAATGTACCCATTCAGACTTAAAATAATGATTATATTATAGTGATTATTTGTCTGTCTATTTAACTAATACATAACATACATATACCTAATTCTTGATATAATAAATGCTACATAATGGATTTATCATGAAATGCATTGAATTTTAAAAGCGAGTTATGCGAAACAAAGTAATTATGAGTATTGTTTTTTTATTAGAATGTTTGTGGTTTAACAAACAATGAAATTTTTGACATGCATATATTTGGGGGAATTTGCTTTTATAAAATCTGAGAAAATGCTAAATGATATTTCATTTGATAAGAAAAACAATTGATGGTTTTAATATTTTCCTAATATTTTAGTTTTTATTCATTTATTATTTATACCTTATTCAATTTATATACGAATATACAGAGGGTGGAAGCTTAAATTATATCGGCAAAATTAGAAGTGAAAGTAAATCGACCTCCATAAAATATCTTTTTACTCTTCATAATGAAGGGGTAAAATTGGAATAATTTTGTTTTTTCTTAATGCATTAATAAATGAATTCTTACAATACTTTATAGGTAGGAAAAATATTTTTGCATTATTTCTTCCTATAATTGATGAGTTTTGACGTATTTCTCACATTGTATAATTGCTTAAAGTCTTGATGAAAGTCTGAGCCCAAATAATATTTTTGAAAAATTCAGATCTTCATTTCATTGGTTTTTATATGGATTTACTATGTTCAGCTTTTCAATGCATATTTTGTAAACCTTACTTGGATTCTTATTAAGAAACAAATCTACGTAAAAGTTTGAATTTCAGTATCAATTTTAACTTTTCAGTTTCTTTATTCCAAACTTTAATTAAGATTATCTAACTCAGGATATTTTACTTAGGCTTTTATCGTTAAATAATAGTTGATCAATTGATTATTCTTAAAATATATGGTCATTTACACTTAAAAATTTTATTTTGGCAAAATTTAAAATAGAAAAAAAAATTTTTAAACTCATCAAATATATATTTCTATGAGAAATTTTATGACAAAGAAAATTCTAGTCAGTTTATTTTTAAAAAGGAGATATTTTTTGCATTACAAATAAATTATAATTGGCATTTTTTAACAATAATAATGTACATGCATATATTTCACCATATATAATAATGTCAGCAGTATGGAAATGACATATAAGTATTCTATGCCTCATTTATGCCCTAGAATAAATTTAATATAAAGGGTTTTATTTATACAAATTTATATGATTGTTTCTTTAAAAGAAATGTAATCAGAAAATCTTGTGAATACATAAATATTCTAAAATATCTTAAAACTTTATTCTAATACATATTATTTTTATATAGTTGCTTTTTTTTGTGCATTTACCCTCAGATGTGCTGTATAAAAGTTAATATCTTAAAAAAAACCCTAATACTTGAAAAAATTATCTTCTTGATTCCTTAATATCAGTGATTTACTTTTTTTAAACATTTAATCCATTTGATGGTGATATACGGCATGTTTAGGGGCTATGAAACATATTTCATGCTATTTTTGAAGTGTTGTTATTATTTTTTCAATAATATTTCATATTAGTATACTGATAATTAAAATTACAATTGCAAAACATTGTATCACTATTTCTTTCACGGTATTAAATGAATACTTTCACAGTTAAAGGAACATTTGTTAGAGAAGCGTTAGTATTTATCTCCATAGCAACTTAGAATTATATTGATTTACAATAATTATGACAATGACTAACGTGCCGTGTATACTGAGACAAGCAACAGCAAGTGGAATCAACAAGGTGTACAAATTTATTGCATTCATTTCATTTCTTAAAAGTTTGCTTATTAAATGCTTAAAATATAAAATTAAGTATTTAATTTATAAGTTTTAATTTTTTTTTTAGGTTTTCATTAAAAAGTTTTGAATTTATTAAACAAAATTACTACTATATATAGATATTCAAAGTAGATGGAATATAAAAATAAAATACGTTGAGTATAAATAAAATTTAAAAATAACTTTAAATATAAAGCCTGATTGAAATTTTTTTTTATTTAGCTATTGAAATAAAAGTATTTGAAAATTTTACCCTCTAGTGTTTTTTTTGTTGAAGTAAATTAGTACAACGATAATTGTAACAATCGCATACATAAAAAATGAGTATTCATCCCAGAAAATGTTGAATTTCATATATAAATGTAGAAAACATTCATTAATTGAAGTATGTTTACACATGACACATTTGTCTGGTAGAAGATAAGATGTGTATGAAACAATAAATAATATTGTCTTTTACCGGATTTCAATTTATTAAATATTACAAATAAGGAAGCAAAAGATGGGTTAAATGTGTTATTTAACATTAAAAAGTTCAGTTCAAATTATATATCTAAAATCCTTAACTAAGAACTATTATGAGTGTATTATTTATTATAAAAGTAATTCTGAATTTTAATACATATTCGGTTCAAAATTATATAACTTGAATGAGCTATTTGTCACATTTACCATAATACTCCGTATAGTTTTAGTTTTATAAATAAATTTTGCTCAGAAATAAATTTAAAAAAATGTCGTTTCTTAAATCATTTTAGGAATTTGGTATCGAACAAATATAAGAAAATAAACTGACAATGTCTTTTCTGTAAATGTGATTAAAATGTACTTGATGATTTCTTATTTATACAGCTATTAAAAACATATTCCGAGAATCAACAATATAAATAAATTGTGATTTAGAATGAATAGAGCATTTTCTTATAGGGGAAACTATTAAAGAGTTAAATTGTTTGCTGAACATATATTAAAAATATCATAAAACATCAATGCCTATTGTGAGAAAATTTAAATTGTATTGCTGGATAATTTTAAGAAGGTTTTAATAAGGTTTTTAATCAAGCTTAGATTAAGGATACTGCTCAAATTGTAGCATAAAGAGTTATTATTCTTATGAACACTTACATTTAATGTCATGTTTGTGGTATGAATATTTAAACTTGTGTTAAGAATATCCTGTAAGTAATAAAATACATGTCACCTTATTTCATTAATTGAATAAACCTAATCTTCATCAGTATTCCAGCAGAGTTCCAAAATAAATAAATATAATATTTAAAAATGTACGGTACTTTTATGCATTATGAAAATTGGGAATCACTACTTCTAAGGGTCAATTATTTTAGAAATTATACGGGGGTAGGGGGTAATAATAAATTATCCTTATAGAAATTAAGTTATGAACATTAAGTTGTTAAATTAAAAAAAACCATGACTATGAAGAATTTACTTTTTGCTTTTTACCTAATTGCCAGACTTTTCATTGAAAGTAAACAATTTGGAGAGCAGTATTCTAATTCTAAGCTTCGAAATGTTTTGTTTAGAGATTTTTTTGGCTTGGAAAATAGAATGCCTTTGAAATTATATCATTGTATCCAGATTAGAGGCAATGTAGTTTCCTTGAATTTCTCTTCTCATTCATCCCCAGAAATAAATAAGTTCTTTTTCACAATAATTCTTTTCAAGATATTTTATAATTTGTATATTCATAAAGATATAGCTATATAATCATTTTTCATGGCATTTTGTAAAAGTTTTTATAGAGTTTCATATAAATAAATGGTTTACGAATATTCTTTAAATCAAACATATCTCAATTGTTTACTTAAATAATTTGAAAATCGACGAAACATCGAAACTCTTTGCTTAAATTAACATTAAAGTCCAAATTTCTTTAAAAGCATCTACGATATGTGTTACTTATTTCTGTTTTAAACATTTGAAAGCAGCATTATTAAAAATTTATTAATACATTTATACTAAAATTAATAGGTAAATTAAAATTGCAAATTTGAATTTACAGGTAACTGTTGCAGCATATCACGAAGAAAACTGTACATTATGACATTTAACAGCAGTGGCAATAAGGTTGATGCTATACCAATTCATATTAATACTAAAAAATTTTTTACCTGCCTGAAACATCAATTAATATTATTCATCAACTCAATATTACTTAGAGCATTTCAATACTGTTTTATATTGCCATTTAACATAATTTTGACATGGTCCTTAATAGAGTTTAATGCAAATATTTTGATTTAAATTTCATTTTACATCAAATCATGTATGACAAATTTTCTTCCTATTATAAATGGGATCGCGATCGAAAGTTTTCAGTTATGGATTATTTCCCTGTTCCCCTGAAGAATAACTTCATTTCCTCCAACAACTTATCCCCCTTCTGGGGTATTGCATTGACCCCGGAGGAATAAAAAGTGAAGCGAACCAACAGAATCTTTTTCGGACGGTAATTGAAAAGAAGTTGAACATTTTAAAGGATGAAAAACCTTCGAGAAATCGAATAAATACAATATTTTAAGCATCTTGGGGATTGAATAGTACGATTTTATAAGCTTCAACAGTTTTAATACAGTTTTCAAAGTTGATAGTGGAATTCTTTAGTTTTATAACATTTTCAACGATATATTTGGACTAAAAAGAGTTTTAAAACTATTTTTCTGAATCTGATGGATTTATTCCCTGTAGTATAGAAATTAAATATTATTCTTTGATAGAAGATTTTTAATGATTGGACGTTTTTGTTCAATTCCGTGCTTCTATAGTTTTTTTTTTTACTGCATTAAGAAATTAAAGCTGTTTGATACTATGTTTCTATTTTGCTAAAAATAGCTCATGAAAGGGATAATGTTAGATTTTCTCTTTTCAATTTTTTTCACGCTAAATAAATATTATTTCAAAAAAGTTTCGCTTCATTTAATCAATAGTTTTTATTTATACTTTCTCTCTGTGTGTGTTGTATTTGTATAATTCTAAATTCATCAACGTCTTAAATGTTTTAATTTATTTTTAAAATGAATGCATTCCTTTAATAATTATATTTTCACACTAAAGGCACATTTTTAATTAAAAATCGATGTTTTTAAATATATCCCTAACATTTTGGAATTGTTTTAATATTTCAGTGTAAAAACATGTATGTGTAATGTATCGAATTTCTAGTCCATTTCTATAATGTAATATAAATCAGTAAAATAATTGATGAATCAGTAAATAAGGATGCTATAAATTAGTTGTGAATAGTTTATTTTTACCATCTCAATAAATATCTGTAGATCGATTTTATTATTTAAAATATTTATGGAAAGAGTAATATTAAAAGTATTATGTCCGCGTCAGACAAAGGATTTAAAAAGTTCATTTGAATGTTTGATGAAATAAAGAAAAGAATTTTGCAAAATAACTTTCTGTTGAAGTAAATTCGTATTATTTCATATTGTACGAAAAAGAGCATTATAGCTCAGATGTATGCTACAGCTGTATTTTTTAAATGATTTTCACTATTAGATTAACTTCCAAAAGTTCTTTTTTAAATGGGAAGTTTCTAATAATTATTTTTAAATGGGAATATTAGAATTTTTCAAGTTAGCACTTTGTCGGACATAATCAGATCAATGACATCTGTATTATGCTATAACTTAATAATTCGTGTAAAAGATACATACATTTAAAATAAAATATAACTTCTTAAGTTTTTCTCAATAGTTAGCTTTTCTTCATAGTTATCTATATTATATTATGTGTTAAAATAGTTTAATTTAAGGTGCAGTTACCTAGACAAAATAAAATGTAATAAATAATAAATGATTTAATTTTGTACTTAACAAATTATTAATTACTAACAAGCTATAAGAATCTATGAATCTGAATAATTCCAGTACTCTTCATAGCCTAATTTCATTTCATAATTAAGCATAATTTCAATAATACAAATAATAATTACACAATTGTCTAGTTAAAGAGAAAGTGTATTTAAAATTCTATTTTTATTTATTATTTGTTGCAAATTGGTTACTTCGCTTTAATTATGAATATTTTAATGTATTAAAACAGGCAGATAATAACAATTATAATATTATCTAGTTACAAAGCAATTATCTTTTAAATGCTTTTACTACTCATCTGGTTTCAAATGACGTATAAGTTATTTCGCTTAAATTAAGGATTTTAAGGGAACACAGTATGACTCATTTGACAAAAATCTGTCAAAAAATCAAATCTAATTTTTTTAGCCTTAACTATTTTTTATATACTTTTCTATACTCTCACAAAATTTGAAAGTTCTAAGTTTAGAAAACGCAGAGTTGTGATAACTTTTACGTTAGTTTTAATTCTCATTCCAATAGCAAATCAAAACTTTAAATTGACTTATCTCAGAAAGATAAAAAAACTAGTTTGTCTCCATTTAAAATGCTAAGGCTTTTTTTTCTATCGTGCCTAATACTTGGAAATGTTAATCACTTGTTACTAATAGTACATGGAATAAAAGTTGCAATGCATTTTTAAATCAAAGCAATACTTATTTTTTAAATAAATATTTGAATTTAAAATGTACGCATTATATAAGGAATTTTCAATAAGCATTCATAAAAAGAAGTATTGTACAAATACCTATCACGCTATCACAAAACCCATACTAACTTTTGTCATTCATAGTTTGACGTACTTGTAAATCAAATTTCATATATGTACGTCAATTTTTGTGGGAGGAGTAGCATTTTAAAATTACTTCATAAGTTTCGTTTTTCCCTTAAAAAATTAAATGGCTAGGTTTTTGTGAAATTCTGAGCACAAAATCTGTTTTACATCACACATACACATAGGAAGCAACCAAAAAATTATGAAAATCCTTAAATTATAAAATTTTGCATAAATCACACCATGCCCCCCTTAAAATATTTTAATTTAAAGCGGAAAATTAATGTGCAGTTATCGAGATGGTTAACAAATATAAATTATAATAAATAAAAAATGATTTAATTGTGTACATAACAAATTATCAATTATTAACAAGCCTTATATAAGAATCTATGTATCTGAATAATTGCATAATTTTATTTCATAATTAAGCATAATTTCAATAATACAAATAATAATTATACAATTATCTAGTTAAAGAGCAAATGTGTTTAAAATTCTATTTTTATTTATTATTTGTTGCAGATTGGCGATTTCGCTTTAATCATGAATATTTTAATGTATTAAAACAGGCAGGTAATAATAATTATACAATTATCTAGTTACAAAGCATTTATCTTTTAAACGCTATTACTACTCATCTGGTTTCAAATGACCTAGTTATTTCGCTCAAATTATTGATTTTAATATGTTAAAAAACATGCAAATCACTTCCCTAACTTGTATGCCTTTGTATATAATAGATTACTCATCTATCCATTTATTAGATACATCCTTCTCCATTTAGTTCTTGCGTCTTAGAAAAGGTTTTCTAATCGATACCATTCATATCCTTTTCTCGGTAACTGCAAGTGATTCACTGACAAGTCGCTATCTCTCCTTCGGGAATGGCATATGTCTGAAGCGAGGCCCACCCAAAATGTATTTAAAAGGTCATCGTGTGGAACGGACCATCCTATTCGTCGATGATGGATAGACTGGAAGGAAGGATGTCAACTGGGCATCTCTCTCGTCACTGGAGTAATGACATTGTGTGGCCATTGGGCCGTGACATTAAAGATGAAGCAATTGTTGTTCCATGAGTAATTGAATTGAGACATAAGCGACTTTCGTGTAGTGCTGTATTAAGGAAAATGTCATTTAGGATAAAGCTCTGGAGCTAAAGTTTCTACCTTTTAGATTGTATTTTGATCAATGTATTTTAGTAAATGTATTGAAAAGTTCAGGATTAGATTTTTTAATGGGTGAAAGAAATTTGGAAACATGGTAGAAAATTTGCGGTCTTTTAAGCTTGTCTTATATTGAGGCAAATCTTTAAGCGGGGGATAAAATTTTGCAGGAAAGCTAATTTGGTATCTCATTATGTTTGTACTCGCCTTACTTAAGAAATTCGAATATATATATATATATATATTCGTAGGGAGCTTATTCTGGAAGGTTGAATTTTCGATTTCCAGTAATTATTTTACACTTTAATTAGTTTATGTTTTTTTAAATTTTTTTATTTTATTTATTTATTTTTTTATTCCACTCCTTGAGACATTCATTATTGTTCTCTTTTCTTAGCTTCATTTTAATATATTATCAGGTTTTTCTTCCACTTGTTGTATTAGGCTTAACTTTTCAACTTGGTGTTTTTTTTTTCCTATTATGTCGAAAGTTTCTGCTGTATGGGGAAGGTAGGATCCGTAAAGCATTGCTAACCCTAACTCGCTGACCTAATTCAGCGACAGCTTTAGAAATCATAATAGGTCTCCAGTTTAGTCCAAAGACTTTTTTTGTATCTACATTTGTTGTGTCTGGTAAATTCCAATTTCTTCCTGCTTTAGCACTGTAGGTTCTAGTACTTCTAGTACTTCTTCACTGTTATTTTATATTACTCTCTCTCTCTCTCTCTATATATATATATATATATTTATATATGTGTGTGTGTATTCATGTTATGTATTTCAATATACATAAATTGAATGCAAATTCTGCAAAGAAACAAACGTTTGAAATTAATAGAATCTTAGAAGATCCTATTTTAAAGTCTGAATGGGGAGTATAAAAATAAAGAAAATTATTATAATAAGATTATAAAGATCTTTAACTTAAAAATTTATAAATTAACCAAGTGCAACTTCAGACAGATAAGTGGGGATAAACTAGTTTAATTGTCCCAAACTTCCCCCGACTTTATTGCAATTTGGTAGGTCAATCTTGGAAATATCCAAATTCACAAAATGAAGTCTTAATAAAATCTGAGCTTTATTTATAAATAAAATGTTTTGTTTATGTTTATTCTTGTTTACAAACCCATCCATCCACACACCCACACTGAACTGAACTCAGAGGTGCAACAGCCCATGAGGGCCAAGGCCTGCTGTGCCAATCTCAACTTACGTTACCTTAGACACTAGAGTGCATGGACAGATTTTTCGGTCAAGTGGTCAGTCTGACTCGAAACTCCCAGTGTTCAGTTCCTAAGCAAGCTTGGTACTCATTTATCAACCCACTAAAGGAATAAAAGGTTGAATCGACCTTGCCCAGCCAGGAATTTGAACCCGGAATCTGTGCCGGGGAAGCGACACACACACACACACACACACATATATATATATATATATATA
>BMAV01022886.1:259256-276606 GCA_019973955.1 Trichonephila inaurata madagascariensis
TATGTTTTTTTAAATTTTTTTATTTTATTTATTTATTTTTTTATTCCTCTCCTTGAGACATTCATTATTGTTCTCTTTTCTTAGCTTCATTTTAATATATTATCAGGTTTTTCTTCCACTTGTTGTATTAGGCTTAACTTTTCAACTTGGTGTTTTTTTTTCCTATTATGTCGAAAGTTTCTGCTGTACGGGGAAGGTAGGATCTGTAAAGCATTGCTAACCCTAACTCGCTGACCTAATTCAGCGACAGCTTTAGAAATCATAATAGGTCTCCAGTTTAGTCCAAAGACTTTTTTTGTATCTACATTTGTTGTGTCTGGTAAATTCCAATTTCTTCCTGCTTTAGCACTGTAGGTTCTAGTACTTCTAGTACTTCTTCACTGTTATTTTATATTACTCTCTCTCTCTCTCTATATATATATATATTTATATATGTGTGTGTGTATTCATGTTATGTATTTCAATATACATAAATTGAATGCGAATTCTGCAAAGAAACAAACGTTTGAAATTAATAGAATCTTAGAAGATCCTATTTTAAAGTCTCAATGGGGAGTATAAAAATAAAGAAAATTATTATAATAAGATTATAAAGATCTTTAACTTAAAAATTTATAAATTAACCAAGTGCAACTTCAGACAGATAAGTGGGGATAAACTAGTTTAATTGTCCCAAACTTCCCCCGACTTTATTGCAATTTGATAGGTCAATCTTGGAAATATCCAAATTCACAAAATGAATTCTTAATAAAATCTGAGCTTTATTTATAAATAAAATGTTTTGTTTATGTTTATTCTTGTTTACACACCCACCCATCCACACACCCACACTGAACTGAACTCAGAGGTGCAACAGCCCATGAGGGCCAAGGCCTGCTGTGTCAATCTCAACTTACGTTACCTTAGACACTAGAGTGCATGGACAGATTTTTCGGTCAAGTGGTCAGTCTGACTCGAAACTCCCAGTGTTCAGTTCCTAAGCAAGCTTGGTACTCATTTATCAACCCACTAAAGGAATAAAAGGTTGAATCGACCTTGCCCAGCCAGGAATTTGAACCCGGAATCTGTGCCGGGGAAGCGACACACACACACACACACACACATATATATATATATATATATACATAGATATTGTAGTCAAACTATTTTTTCAGTGAAATATATATTTCACATGTCATTTTCTTGCTGTACTGTAATAAAACAGTGTTTTTATCTTTTGAGAGTAATCTTAATATGTATAGTAATCACAAAACTTGTATTAGTAGTGAAAGAGTGTATACTAAATTAAAGTGAGAATTTAAATTAATTTCTTTCCTTTCTCCCATTTTTTATATAAACATATCATTCTTATATCATAAATCTTTTACATAGTGCAGTCACTTTGTTGTCAATCAAATATTTGTTTTATGTTAATAAATACTAACATTTTCAAATTTATACAAAAGTCTACAAACAAATCTTAATATTTTTTTTTCTTTATTTCGTGGTCTAGCACTATTACGGGTGACACTCTTTCTTCAGTAGTGGTTTAAAAAGTTAAAATAAGAATTGAAAAGAAAAGAAACAAAAATTGTTATTACAACTATAATTTCTCAAAAGTTATATAAAAAGTTATGTGTTTTGTATTTATAATGAGCATATGATTAGGTAAATTTATATTCACATAATAATTCTTTGATATATATTTAGTAATATTATTAGAGTAAGAAAATATTTATCTTAGGTTTCTGTTAACTTAACTAATTGAAGCTCTTTTCATCAAATAATAATTCTATATAAATATACATCTTGACAGAAAATGTAAATTTTAAAATCATTTTATTTTATTGATAATTGTTATGGTCTGTTATATAACGAGTCGAAAAATTACAGAAATTAAATTATAAGTCAGTTATTTCATAAGTTTCTTATCGCACTGTTACATTTGTGTTAAAATTATCATAAATAACAAATTTATGTTAGAATATTTTTAAAAATCGGGATTTTTTTTCATTACATTTCTTTAATGAATTTAGAAAAGGTTAATATAAAAAATTTTATGGCCCTGTATATTGATTAAATTTAAATAGGATCACGGGTATAAATAAAGTTGAAGCGACATTAATCAAAAACTAAATAAATGAAAAAAACTGTTACAGGTTATTATACATTTTCTTTATACGTGCTTCGATATTGGAAATGGTGTAGAAATTGTAAAAATGCGGTACTTTTGTACTATCGCAACAATGCCAACGTTCAAGGTAACTCGACAAGTTGGCAAATGTGGCAACCATGTGTTTCGTTTCATATGATATCGCCAATATGAATGCGATAATACGTAAGTACCAAAATTACTAATGTAGTATCAAAAAAAAAAAAAAAAGGTGGAAAAATATTTTAGAAATACAGGGGAGAATTTCAGATGACAGAAGAAAGGCAAAATATTTCCATACTTGAAATAGTTTCACAAACTGCAAAAATAACAAATTTATTTTCAATTTTTATATTAACCCCTTGAACAATCGAGTCAATTCAATCGCGCTAAACTGTGCACAAACGAGATAATTCGTATGGAGTCGTATTTTATGATGTTGTAATTTTCACACTCGAATATAAGCGATTGCCGTCTGAACTCGGGAAACTGACTGCGATTCACCATCTTTATTTCTTTATCTTTGATAAATAATATCAAAAAGTATTCTTTCATTTTCTAGGCTCACATCAGCATTTGGAAAGTATATGTTTTGTATAATAACCAGAGTTGAAAATAGTTTGAGCTTCTGAAGCAAATCAGTAGAAAGACTTAAGCTTAGTTATAGCGATAGAAATTTTTTAAAAAAATTGGGTAGAATAAACTCTCCTGGAGTTCTACGACTAACGGAACGTCGGTTTCCCAGTTTTGTTCCTCCAAAATAAAAAAAGAAGCTCCCACAAGATACTGCCCTGCATGTTGTGCTAAAAGGGATATCAAAGAATAAAGTAAAAGAAAAGAGAGTCGTTATACTTATGTAATAATTACAATATTGAGTTATGCGCTGCACCTTGTTTTCAAATACATCAGACAGAAGAAAATCTTGAATTATTTTTTTTTAAAAAAAATACTACTGCTGTTATTATTTCTGTTGAGAAAGTATAAATAATTATTTTTACTGATAAAATATGTTTTGTCGAAACAACTATTCGAAAAGATAGGTGATAATTGTCGATGTGAGTGCAAAGTTTCAATATTCAGCTTTTTTCTCTGCAGTGTGGATAAAATCCAAAATTAAACCAAAAATGTTGGTTGTTTTTGTATTTTTGGCCAAAAAAAGTCCTAAAATGTGTTTTCTTAAATAAAAAAAATTGTGTTTGCCAGTTTTTTTTTTTCAAAGTAAGTGTTCTATAAGGATTTAATTAAGTCTTGATTTGAATCATGCGCTTTGTGTCATATAAATACATTTTCTTAAAAACAAAGTATGCGTTTTGTTTAAACATACTTCACTTTTCTGAAGTATCTTATATATAGTTCTTGAAATTTCTACTCCTATCCCCGGTGCAATATAAGTTTGAAGTCCTTTTCAAAGAAGAGTTAACCTGTAATGCGCCCATATAGAAAATCTTTCTTTTTCTGCTATTATCTTTTGTAGTAAAGTACAACGTGACGGAACGTTTCCCTTCTAGAAGTGATTGAAAGAGTTGAAAAGAGAAAAGAAAAACGGAAAAAATAGAAACAATGAAAAAAAAACTTATACAGCAAAGTCCTGCAACGTTTTAGACCGCTTTCTCGATGAATCAGTGGATCTAAAAATTTCCAGCCCTCTCGATTCTTTTTTTTTATACGAAAGAATAAGTTTGATCCCAAAGATTTCACTCGTCATTTTATGATGAAAAAAAGACCACGTTTCCATGGTAACCATTTGTTACCTGCATCCTGGAAGTTTGAAACGACAACTGAATTGCCAGTCGTAATGTGGAAGTATTTTGCCTCTGGGCCTTGCTATGCTGTGAAGAATTATAGCCCTGCAGTTTTCAATCAACAGCGTCACTTTTTGAAACGTTCGACGTTTTTTGAAGTTTACTTCTGAAAAAAAATATCCAAACTATTTTAATTGCTACATTTAGTTATTTACTGAAAAGTATATTAGAATTTTAAGTCTGAAAATGTCAAAAATAAAAACTTAATAATAAAATAGTTAAAACCTAGAAAAAATGAAATGACTATCTAAAAATATCCTTAAATGAAAAAAAAAATAGTCCTAATAACATTTAAAATTATTATAAGTGCTATCTCCCTTTATATTTAACCGAAACTCTTGGAAAAAAACATTTAATGAAAAATGGAAATAATTAATATATAAATTTACGTGACACCAATATGATGACCATCTCACTAAATTCTCAAAATTTGGTGAGAATTTTTTAAAATTTTTATATAAGGATTTGAAAAAAAGCAATTTAGCCGTATAGTATATAAGTGGAAAATAGTAATAATTATGCATTAGAGAAATTGATTGACTGTGAAGAAATCCATTTAAATAGAAGATAACAGCAATTGTATATCAAATGCATTATGATAATTATGAGTTACTTTACAAAAATGCTAATTTTTATGCTATAGTGTTTGTTTGAAATACTGTTAACATCCTGAACTATATTTTTTCTGAAAAAAATAGACAGATTCATTAAATAATGTTAAAAGAACACTTAAAAATGAAGATTTTCTATCTTCATATTACCTATCTTTTTTATCATCATTTTCTTTCTTTGTTGATCTAAGTAGGAATTGACTTAATTTTTTTTTTATATTTTACTTGTTTTATTCAAAGGTGGTGTGCACAAACTTCTCATATACTGCCTCCCGAACAAAAAGTAACTCCTTGAGGTAAACATCCAAACCACTTGAAATTTTCAGCGTACTAATTACGCAATATAGTATGCAAATGGTTAGTATTTCATCGTAAATGCACCTTGTGGGTGTCGCAATGGCATAACAATAGAAGAGAAGAACCAAAATCGGTGATGGTCTCTTTTGTTACCAAGCTAAAGTAATGAGCATTTGTAAATGATAGAGTTCGAAATAACAATGATCTAAGGCATGGAATACACCATGCTCGTCGTACCACAATACGTAACGTTTTCCCATCATACATCTGAAAAGTTGACTTCTTTTTATGAATAGGATAATCACGTTCCTAAGCACACGTGCACCCTTAAAATATTGCGAGGTCTTGTTTTTGGTCATTGTCACGGCAACCTTTGACACCGTGAGAAACTTCTATTCCACCCATGAGCCGGATGCAACTCGAGAATAAAGAGGCCGCCCGCTACCATCCCAAGACCCCAGAGAGGGCAGAGAGAAAGTCCGTAGAAATATTCGAACAAGAAAGATGTAATCTCCTCCCTCACAAACAACAGAATTCGGACTCGATTTGAACTCACAAACAACAGATTTGGATTTTGGAAATGAACTAATCAATCTTTTTAATGACTTCATTGTATATATTGTAATTAATAGCTTTAAATTAAGTAAACCAAATATTTAAATTAATAAATATCACACTACTATCATTTTTCTCAAATGTAACAACGTGATGAAAAACATATGCACATGGCAGTAACGGATGCTCTGCCACATCGAGAACCATGTCGCAACAAATAAGCTGCGTTGCATAACAATTGGTGTCCACGAGAATTAATTGAATTCATTTGAAGCGCACTGAAATGTTTATGCGTTGATTACTGTTATTTTCTTTACCTTGAAACTATAGTTGCTTACTTTTGCAATAGCTTCTTGAACAGCGATCATATGCAACAGAATGGCACGACATTTTCTATACAAATGCATTATGCCTTTTCCAGGAATACCATGATGGTCAGATTAGATGTTGAAATTACCGTGTGAAGTGGTTGCATAACTGATGCCTTTCGAATTTCTATGCTGGCCCTGTTCAGAGTATTATGGTTTAGGTTACATTGGATCTCACTTTCATAACCCCAGTGTGTATCGCTGATACAATGACCAGTTAGCGTTATATCTGAGATTTTGTAGCTTTTACGTTCAGAACTTGCCTTCGGCCACATTCCATCAGAACATCGCACGATCACATGTAACTCACAATATCCAAGATTTTTTTTCATCCTACAGTACTGTACTCGTACAAATATCGTCCAACTTGTTCGCAAATGACTGATCCGACGTAACAACCGCTAATTCACCTCAAAACTTTTAACACTATATTGGAAAACATAAGCCTCCATAACCAAAAAAGACATCAAAAGCCTCTTTTATTCTAGGTTGAAGCTTGAAAATAGTCATTGTTACCTATTTCACAGTTACTATGATATTGATTGCATCCTCTCCCTCTTCTCACAGAAAAATAAGTATATTCAATCATTTCACCTTTATATGTGTGCCATCTGTCAAGTACATTCGACTTTGGTATCTATCATCTTTTTCAGTGTTCCATTTCGAATGTCCCCATGTGTAATCAAATAATTTCTAATGAAGTCTACTACACACAGCTGAAATCTAGCTGAAAAATTTACGGTATAATTTTGGAATTATACGAGTTATTTTTATTTGCTCAATTTTAACAAAATTAAAACATTTAATGAAGTAATCATTTTTCATAACTTTGTAAAAAGTAAGATAGATTATAATTTCACATATAATATTTTGAGTTTTTTTTTATATTTTTCGAACTAAGAATTGGAAGTAAAAATACTCACCTCCTATAAGTTCATATCAGTGGCGCACATAAGGGGGGTGTCCTAGGGGTCCGAACCCCCCTTCCCCAAACCCTTGATTTTTTCCCGATTGATTATAATTCTAAGTATATAGTATGTAAAATTAGTATTTGTTATTAATGATTAATTTTATTAATTAATGCTAATTATTTATTCAATAATTATTTTTTACTGTTTTTGTTTCCAAAAATCGACAAAATCAAAAGGAGCATGATACAAGAATGGTGGACTTGCGACCCTGGAAACCCCCCCTTAAAAAATTCCTGTGTGCGCTACTGATTCATATCATGCCTAATGAGCAGTTTGGAGTTTACGGCATAAATCCCATCAACCCTCTCAACTGTATTTGGTAGTAATGTATTTCAAAACCAAAGCTTGTTTAGCTTCTGGCACTTTTTTTGCGAACTTACTCATAAAACATCAAAACTCTGTTTGAATAATACAATGTAAAGATGGTATTTTCTATGCCTTTTCATCCTTACTTGTAGATTCCATCTTTCATTTAAAATTAAAATAATCGTATGCTCCTGGCATAAATGCATGTAGAGTATAAATTAATATTCGACATAACGGACATTTCTAGATGGAAAACAACTTAAATCAGTGCTTCTCAAACTTTCAGTATTTGTGACCCAATTTTTAATCATAATTTTCATCGCCTTCCCATACAATAACAATATATTGAATACAATAAAAATGTATTTTGATGTGCTAAAGCTACCACACATATATAAAAGTTTAATTATAAACCATAAAAATTATCAAGATAAGAATTAAATTTTGTATATGACAAGCCCATGAGAGGCACTAGTAATTACTAATTTTTTTTAAATTTTGTGTATTGAAAAATTAATTATTAATATCATTGTGCATTAATGATACATTTATAAGTACATTATATCATTGTAAATGTGTATTTAATTTTTATAATGCCTGAATGTATTATGTTTTTCTTCCTTTCAGTAAATTAATACTTATTTTTAAATCTTTAATTTTCAACTTTTCAATATGCTCGCCCCCCTTCATAGAGATATCACGCCCCCTAGGGGGGACTCCTCACAGTTTGAGAAAACCTGTCTGAAATGATTGATTCGTATTTTAATTAAGTATCATCTTTTATATAAATTAAATAACCAGTGATCTATAATATTTCAACTGAAACTAACACATTTTATTTTTTTTTGTACTGTATTCAACATTTAATTAAGAATTTTGTAAATGTTTTTAAAAATCTATTTTTTAGAGCTAATTTGAGAAAAATAAAGTGTTTATGAACAAAAAATTTGTATTATCCATTCAATTAATGCTGTTTAAAATCAGACGCAATGTTTTGCCAGCTGGGTGGCTTGGTTGGTTTGTCACTGGCCTTCTGCACTCAAGGTTGCAGGTTCGAGCCCGGCCCAAGTCTGTGGATTTTCATGATGCAGAAAATCACCAACGGCCATGACGTCTGATTATACGGCACGTAAAATATTCCTAGAGTGTTTGTGTGGCTTGGATGATCTCGCCAAAATTAAATCCTAGTACAGGTTTGCATCGTCGGAGCACAGATGCCTCGCTCTGGGGAGGAAATTGGGTGTCAAAATTACTTGCTGCGATTAGTATCCGCTTATACGGTACCGCACTAAAAAGAGATACCAACTTCCGGGAAATGTGCTAGGTCTGCAAAGGTAAAACACCAATTCGCAGCCCATTCGAAATTTAAAAAAATGTTTTCAATGATCTAAAGAACATTTATCAAACACTTCGCAAAAGTTTAAGAAACAACTTGTCTCTCTCTCTCTCTTTTTTTAGCGAATTCAAACTATTGACATAGACTGCTTCATAACGAAACTTTAAAATCTTATTTGAATAAAGCAAACAATGTAACAGCGATTTCTTTTATTCAAAAAAATCCTTTCATTTCAATTCTGGATGAAATTTCAGCCTAACAAATTGAATTTTTTTTTCTCTACCTTGTCGTATACGCGCATCGAAGAAACATATTTTGCTCTCAAAACGAAGTGAATATCATTTTCTCTGAATTCATCTGTTTTTCAAAAGAATCAAAAATGTAAAATAAAATTTGGGGACCGGAAAATTTCATAAATTTTGAATGATGGGGAAACATCGTTTTCCTTTTTATCTTCCATTTCATTTTTTTCCCTAGAATAGGAAATGAAAAATTCATATTAGATTATAAATATATGCTTCAATAAATCTTCAACAGAATAAAATGGAAGGAACCACTTTTTTTTTCACAATTTATATTGAGAAAATACTAAATGCTTATGAAATGAGAAATGATCCCGTATATTGTTTCAATGACGAATTATGATATGTATACTAAAACAAATAAGAGAATCTTTTCAATTTTAAACGAATTATTTTCATACGTTTAATTATGAGTGACATTGCGATATTTGATAGTTTTGTAAGATTATTTACGCAATTGTGGAAGCGGAAAAGAGAAAATTTTCTTATTTGTCAAATAAAGAATTTTAAAGAAAAATATATTGGACTGAATTGAAAATGCTGATTAATAAGTGATTTTATTGTTTTAAAAGCATTTCATTAAGATGCTTAGATTTAGAAATTATATAAAGTTGTAACAAATAAAAAGTTAAAGCTTGAATATTTAAAGTTTTTGAAATATTGCCATATTTAATATTTTATTTACATCATGAACATAACGTAAAAATTTCTTTTGATAAGTATCAAGATAAAAGAATTAAGCAATTGTAAGAAACGATGTATCAAATCCAAATGTAATTCTTCATTTTTATAATTATTTTTAAAATAAAGTAAAATCTTGAGCTTTTTCTCATATAATAATATTATAAGTACGAATGAGAGTTTGTTTGTTACGCTTTTACGCCTAAATCACTAAACTGATTTTAAAAATACTTTGACCAATGGAAAACTACTTTATCAAAGGGTAACATAGGGTATATTTTATCCCCGAATTTCTACGGGGACGGGAACTGCGTGGGTATAACACCGGGGCGTTGTTTATATCTATATACAGTCGAACCTCTAGATTGCGATTTTGTTTATATAGCAAACTTTTTCCTTGAACATTTCACGATTTTCTTCGTTAAATAACCTCTCTATAGCGAAGTGTATTTTCTATATAACAAACGTTTTCTTTTGTGATTCAATTCTCCCTTTTTTTAAAGTATTTCTGAAAAAAATTTCGATTTATTCTCTCTTTAACACTTTTTATGGTGGTCATAAATCTTGAACTGGTTTTATTAGATCCTAACTCACCGCGAGCAACATAGTTTTGAACGTTTCATCCAAGAAGTACAACTTTTAACCCCCATTGCCCACAGTTCACTAGAAACATCTTTGATATTCTCTTTCACCCTCAGTGGAGTTGCCCCATGTTCGTGAGCTCTAATTATAAAATAATGTATATTTAATATATTACCTTTGTGCATGCTTTAAATTATAATGTTCTTAAAATTCATTGCATTTAGTATAAAATTATTTTCTTAATATTGAAAATGTGGTGAATTCTTCGTCATTCTTTTTTCTTGTTTTCCTTGCAGTTTTTCTTTCTTTCTTTTTTGATGTGTAAGGTATATAAAATAAACACATATTAATTTCATAAAAGGGGTGAATAATTACTTTTTTAATATATAGTTTTTATTAATTTAAAATTTGTTTTATGTGGTTTATAAAGTATGTTAAAAGATGAACCTCTATATAACGAATTTTCCATATAATGAACTTTTTTCGGGATTTTGAGACTTCTTTATATAGAGGTCCGACTGTATATAAAGGAGAGAAGTTGCTCTTTCACCCACTTATCACGATATCTCCAGAAGTGTTAAACCTACAGACTTGAAATTTAGTAGGCATGTTTCTTTTAAGAAGTAGAGATTCGCTATAAAATGAGGTTTAGGAAAATCAACCCCTAAGGGGCGTTGCGGGTGATTAAAGGGTGTTAGAGATAATTATTTCCATTTTTAAACTGTTAGACGTACAGTCTTGAAATTTGGTAAGCATACTCCTATCATGGAGAAGAGATTCGCTACAAAATCTGGTTTTTATGAAAATCGACCTCCAAGTGGCTTCTAAGTGTATATATTCATATAACATGATGAAATAGGCTGCGAAGCAGGCGGGTAACGGCTCTAATAATGTAATATTTATCAAATACAAAAAGGTGGTACTTATTTCTTTTTTAACTTACATGTACTTGACTTTTGATTAACTGAATATGTTTTCTGTTAAGGGCTTTTGCAGAAGTTTCTGAAAAGTAAGCTATAAAGATGTGCATTTTTATTTTCTTACCACAATATTCTGTGCATATTTAAATAAGTTATAATAATTTGGTCATTCTACTGAAGCAAACAAAATGATATTATGTTACGTATCATTTTCATGATTTTTGAATTAATGCTGTATTCAAAGCAATTTTTTATATGAATTACGCCAACTCTGTTTTTATAATTGTTCAGAATTTCTACATAAAAATTTGATTTAAGCATATAAAACCAATAAATATGTTTTTCAACTGCATAAATACTTTTTCAACTTAATTCTAAGTTGTTATTTTTATTTCCGTATTCTTCTGTATTTATTTGGTTAATTGATTCGATTAAATTAACTAAGTGTTGTTCAAAATTGGAGTTGTATGTAATGTAGTATCTCTCCAAATACTAGTTATACTCTGAAATTGAATAAAATTTCATATTAATGGTTATAAGAAACAATTTATTTTTAAATATTGAAATAACACTTGTTTGAAGATTTTATTAAGCAAAAGATTACGACTTTAATTATTTTAAAAAGTAAACAAGACGGAAAATTTAATATTCAAATGAAAAAATGTATATGATACTTGTAAAGCTGATAAAAAGATTATACTTCTCGTTATTGATTTAATTACACATTTTTTAGGTAAAAAACTGCTGTTCATATTATTAGCTGCATGGTCCGGCATTGCATGGTTTTTTTTAATGCATTACTTTTCCCTCTGAAAAAATTACCTTTTCCCTCTTGAACTTTTGGAGGGGATTTCTATATTTATGTCATTGCAATTTTCTTTTTCTAATTCTCTTTCACTTCTTTCCCTTATCAAAAGAGAAGCACAAATTTATTTTAGAAAAACAAAATAAATAAATTATACTATTAATATTAATTTAAACCAAGTATCGTTTAGTAATGAATAAACACTAATTTGCATCGAAAACAGGTTTTCAATGCCAACTTACGTCGTTTTTATAACAAAAACACTGTTACAACAATGCAGGTTAATGTTGAGTTCAGTGTTTTTTTAATGTTTTTAATTAATATCTTTTTAACTAATTACAATATTAAAATTTAAATGGTCAAAATGCCTTCATTGGATCATTTCCCGTCTTTTGGTACCTTTGGTACGTTTCTGCATTCCGTGGTTCGTGAGAAGATAGCCTCACATATACAATTACGTTTGTTTATCTTTGGATTGCAGTTGTGTAGTACTTTTAAATATTGAAATAACACTTGTTTGAATATTTTTTACAAACAAAAGATTGCAACTTTAAACATTTTAAAAAGTAAACAAGATGGAAACTTTGATATTCAAATGAAATAACGTATGTGATGTTTGCAAAGTTGATAAAAAAATTAAACTTTTGATTATTGATTTAATTACACATTTATTAGGTAAAAAACTGCTGTTCATATTATTTGTAACTAATTTAGTGCTTATGAAACTTTCAATATTTGTGACCCAATACTCAACCATAATTTTCATCACCTCGCCCTCCATACAAATAACAATGTATTGAATTCAATAATAGTACGCTTTGATACTAAAGCTGCAGTACTCTTTCGTAACACCACTCAGCCAAAGCGTTAATTGCCCCGGGTGTATACATACATCTTTCCGAAGTACTATCTTTTCTGTGCACTGCTATCCATAAAATTATTCCGAAGGCTTTGGAATGCAATAAATGTACTTTGACAGTGATTGCGAAGAGTTTACTTATTTCACAGGATTTCCTTATTTATTCCTCACTCCCCTGCCCAATACATCCCATACATCGCATAATCTCGCCTACGCGGTAAACGCTGGTATTGGGGAATGAATCGCGTAACATTTAATCAGAAGTTAAAGGGTTAATTATAAACCGTACACATTATCAGGATAGGTCTTAATTTTTGTATATAATTTTACATATGACAAACCTATAGGGTCACTATTAATTATTATATTTGTTCTTAACTTAGCATTGTTAAATAATTATAAAATGCATTGCTCAGTGCTGATACATTTATAAGTGTATTATATGAGTGCAAATGTTAATTTTATTTTTTATTACGTCAGAATGGATTTTGCTTGTTAAATTTCAGTAAATTAATATTTTTTTTTAAAATAATCTTTTGTGTACTATTTTTCAATGTGCTCACCCCACTCGTAGAGTTATCATGCCTCCTTAGGGAGGTACACTCCACAGTTTGAGAAACGCTGAACTAATTCGATAATTTTCCTAAAACAGATATAGATTCCGATAATCGATTATGAAATGGAAATAATTACATTATCTCATTTTAACAAGAACAACTACTTGCTATAATAAGAATGGTTCATCCCTTAAAAGCGTTAAAAATTGGCATGAACAGAAATACCCGGTGCTGAGCAAGACCTGAATTTTTCTGCCATGAGTCTTTGTTCAATGTTCAGTAATTAATTAGATAATTATAGATAATTAGAAATTCAAGTTTTTACCAAATTTTTATCTTTTTCTGTATATATACTTAATAAAACAGAAAAATAATTTTTTAATCCCTTTACCAATTTTATCTACGGTTTCTAGAAATTATGACTTATAAGGGAAATATAATTCTAATTAAACGAATAACTAAGGAAATAAAACAAAGAATTAAAATTGTTCACAATGTCAGAAACGTTCATTCAAGATAAGCGGATTAAGAAAAATAGCTTTAAAATTTCGAGAATAAAGTGTTTCATTAAAAATTGCCTCAGTGTTCTAAAAATTTTATTTTCCTGCATATTTCTGATTACGTTTAAATTCTAAGGTAATTCAATAATCTCAAATGAAAACGTATTTTCTATAGAGTCATGCTACAATTTAATAAATTCTTAGAAATAAATCTCCATCTCGACAGTATATTTTTGAAAATTTAAGTAATTTTTGATTAAAGATTGGTAATGAACGGTTTCATACACACATTACATTTTAGAGATAAGATTTTACATAGAAATATTCAGAAAAACGAATAGATTTATTTCTATAACCTCATTCCAATTTAATGCGAATCCTTATCATCTTTAAACAGTCTGTACTCATATATATAATTCCAACACCTGCAAGATATCTCTTCATCTTAAACACGTGTAAATTCCCTGATATTTGAAATCCAGCTTCAATGTGCAAGATGCATATCCAAAGCCTAGGTGAATCAAAGCACGTATCCCATTAATAACATTGGCGTAATCAGGAAACCAGAGCACCGTCAATCTAAATCTGTTGATAGTGACGTAGCTAAAATCAGGCCTAGAGACTTACTTCTTTAACAAGTAGGATATCTGAGGAGAAGATTGGTGATGAAGTTCGTAAGGTTATCTAGCATGACGTACAGGTACCTCTTATATGACTAGAACATGGATTAAATTTGTTTTCCCATTAATGTGCCTGATGAGAAAATAAATTACGTCATTCTATATACAGCATTTTAATGCATTTCGGTAAATTGTTTGTATCTTATGTATGGTGACAGTCATATGGTAATCTCTAAAGAGATAGAGATAGAGAGAGTTAACTGCTTAGAAAACCATATAAAACTATTTTCTCAAAAAGCTGAGGATGAGAAATTTAATAAAACGTGCAAGTTGATTTTTTTTGTTCACCAACTACTAACTTTTTAGCTTTTAAAATCTTGAATACAAAGTTTAAAAAATTTGGTTGAAGAATACTAAAAATCTGTGAGATATCAGATCATAATATATACTTTGGTAAGAAAATTTAAGGTATCCGACTACGTTCGAAACCGTGATTTTAAAAAGTGCATAAATGGATAATTTTCATGATATTTAGTGTCACTTAGATTAGGATGCATGTATAAAATTGTTTTAAGGACATTTTGAAAAAACGATCATTTAAATAGGATATTTTGGCAAAAAATTAACTTAGAATAATCTTTTTTCAAAATGTTCTCCTTTTATAAAAAATGCTTCTGAAATAATAATATTTTGTGTGTGTGTGTGCTTATATAAAGTAAAGACTTCTCCAGAGAGTCTGAACTAGGAGTTTTGAAAAATTCACATCATTTTCAGAGTTACCTCTAAATGAAATAATTATCGGTGGTTTTTTCTTAAAATTGTGTGCTCCCTTCTGTTGTCGTAAAATATGGATAAATCCACTTATAAGTTCTTAAGTTCCACTTAAGTTCTAAGGCAAAATATTATTATAATAGATGCATTTTTCACAAAAGGAGAATATTTTGAATATTGGTCATTCTATGTTCATTTTTTGTCAAAATATTGTACTCAAATAATTTTTTATTGTAATAATATTTTTAAAACAATTTTATGTACATTTTCTAATCTAAGAGACACTAAATGTCATAAATATTATCCATTTATACGCTTTTGCAAAATCAAGGTTCCGAACGTAGTCGGATACCTTAAAACAAAAAATTTTGTACATGTATTTTGGAGGAAAATGACTCCTAATCACTTTATAAATAAATGCACTTTTCTACTATTTTAAGAAATAGCGTATTCGTTTTAGAGTCTGTCTCTAATAGTTTTTTTAGATGAAATATGCTTTTAAATTTAGTGAAAAGAATAGCTGCCCTCTACATTTTTGTAAAAAGTATTTTACTTAATATGCGGAACTTCAAATATTCTTCTAAAACACTGAAATTTTGTAAAAAAATTCTGGAAAAATTTCAAACAAAGCAAATTTGTTTTAGTTTATTAAAATAGTACATAACTAGTATTCTGTGGGAAAAAACCTATCTTAGGACACTTTGATAAAAATATTTCATAACAAATATGAAAATGCATATCTAGCTTTGAAATAACCAGTGAGAACCTTTTATTATTATTTATGTGAAGATAAAGGTGGTTCGACAATTGAAAATAAATTTTAATTTTTCTTCTTTCATTGCAAATTTATATTCAATCATTTTTTTTTACATTTTAAGTCACAAATAAACTACATTTTTCCAAATATTTTTAAATTAATTTTTTCATCAAACAATTGTTTATTAACCATTGACAAAAATACTACTCTTAAAAAATAAATTTCGCTATACGAATCATTGAATTATTTTTTAAATTGCTATTACTTTTAAAGAGAAAACTATGTAAATGTTTTAAAAGGGTGTACTTTTTAAAAACCTCCCTAACCAAATTACTTATCATAAATTTCTAAGAAAAAATTTCTTTTAACTTATGGATTTAAACATTTTTATGTGGTTTATATAATATAGAAATGTAAATGGATTTCATAGCACGCATTAAAGTGATGGAGTTCTTTCTTCCTTATTGTAATTTTTCGGAAGTGGAAAGAGTATAAGCGTAAAATTCAGGTGCAAAATTTACCACTGAAACATCGCGCGCGTGTATTAAGGAAAATCTTTTTTTCACCTATAGTTGTTTTGCATAGAATTTTTCAGCCTTTCTCAGTGAAAATTTTTATTCATATTTTTTTGCATAATTCTATGCTCTAAAATTTCATGGTTGTGAGAAGGTGCCAAGAATGTAAAAATTTAAGACATAAATTTACATAAATTTCGAAGTGAAATGTATTTTTACGAATCAAAATGAACTGCAGTCTTCTCAACTTACAAGATAGGAACTTCGTAAATGAAAACAGATAGAAAAATTCGCTTTCACCACACGTATCGCACGAACAGAAAAGAACTAAAACAAACAACATAGACAAAGTCAAAGGAATACAAGTTACAAGGAAAAGAAAATCCAAAAGTAGTTTTTATCACTTTTTTTTTCTTTAAATGTCAAATGTTTTGAAAGTTTTTACTTAAATGAAATGCTTTGTATAGGCATTAGTAACTAAGTAATTTCCAAACATTTTTTAAAGAAAGTATTGCATACAGAAGACATAACATTCTGCACTTAATATCAAGTATTCAAACAAAATTGAAATATATCGTACAGTTTATGTTAATATCGCTACACATATTCTTCAGTATTATTTTTATTATTACACAAATTATACAAGCAAAAAAATCGCACTCATTGCTGTTACGAATAATTTTTTAAAAATTTTTTATTTATTTATTCTGTAAATTATGCATCATTACAAATTACGAGCTTCATTAGTATTATTCCCCCAAATTTTAAAAAGTTTAACGATAAAATAGAGCACCATTTAAATGATTTATGAAAAATATTGCTGTTTATTTTTAAATACTATCATACATGAATATATATCTTGGTTCTTTCTGTACATACGATGTTACTAGCTAATTTTTTTTTTAAGAAACATGTTACTTAAAAACTCTTTAGTTGAAATTTTTGTTTATTTTAGATTTATAAATATATGAAAACAAATACAAAGTGGTGGTACCAGGATTAGAACTTATGTGTCTGTAATCATGGCCACAAGGCTACCGTGGTCCCTACATTTTATGAAATATGAATTAATGTTAAGAAAGAAATCATATCCGATATAATCAA
>BMAV01022886.1:276706-301578 GCA_019973955.1 Trichonephila inaurata madagascariensis
CATGAATATATATCTTGGTTCTTTCTGTACATACGATGTTACTAGCTCATTTTTTTTATGAAACATGTTACTTAAAAACTCTTTAGTTGAACTTTTTGTTTATTTTTGATTTATAACTATATGAAAAAAAAAAAAAAGTGGTGGCACCAGGATTAGAACTTATGTGTCTGTAACCATGGCCACAAGGCTACCGTGGTCCCTACATTTTATGAAATATGAATTAATGTTAAGAAAGAAATCATATCCGATATAATCAACACACTTTTTGTCTTGATATAATAGTAATATTTGTAGCAATTATTTAAAAAATAAAGTGTGTAAAGCATATTATTATTAATCAAACTAATAAAACAATATAATAACCGATATAATCAACACACTTTTTTTCTTGATAGATTAGTAATATTTGATATATTTAATATTTGTAGCAATTATTTAAAAAAGAAAGTGTGTACAGCATATTACTATTAACCAAGTTAATGAAAGAATATAATAACTGATATAATCACCCCGCCCCCTCTTTTTTTTTGATAAAATAGCAATATTTGACATGTTTTGTTGCCGCGGTAACCCAGTGGTCTAGGTATCGGATCGTGGCTGACTTGTCACGACTTAGAGCTCAGTATTACTAAAGACCCACCGTGTAGGGGAGCGATGCACGTTAAATCTTTCGAGAGCTCAAACGCCCTCCCGTTGGTATGATGTGGTAGTTAGGAGAGGAGGTGCCAGCTCAAGTTTCGTCTTCGTCACTTGACCATGGTTAAAAATTATGAGATCTGTCATCAAAAGCTCTCGTGTAGCTTAATAGTTACTATTCACTCACTCACTTGACATTTTTAATATTTGTAGCAATTATTTAAAAAATAAAGTATATACATCATATATTATTATTAACCGAATTAATGAAACAATGTAATAACCAAAAAAAAAAAATACTGTGATTAATATCCTTGGTATAGAACACAACTCAAACATGAAACTTCTAAATAGGGCTAAACCAGAAACAAACCTATCTTATATCATTCGAAATTAGAAACAGGAAGGGAAAAACTAATATTTTACGATGCCTCCTGTTTCACGAACGCTGAAAACATATTATAAATCAACGTCGAGATTTGAAAACTTCTAAAGTCTCGCAGTTTCTTCCAAATTCAATGGAACTTAATCTCCTCAATAGCTCCTTCAAAACTTTACACTTCCGTTGCTTTCGCAAATCCCATTTCATATGAAGCGCATCGTCCACCCGGAGCCTGTTATGAAGTATAAAAGATCCTGCAAGAATCGTCAATATGGAGCCCTCGAGTAAAATCCAGAAACTCTCATCACTACAAAATATCACATGAAGCAGAAATTTTGCACACGCAATGTTGCGTTTCCTTTTCCCGATCTCTGCACGATCACAGGAAATTATTCACTTGGGGTGGGAAGGAGTAGTTATTTAATTCAAAAGGGGTGCAGCTATTCCAGTTTTCCGATACTTGGAAGAGAGAAGTGGAAGAAACCGTCTCCTCCGCCTGTAGTATTCTTTCGCCTCTGTGCATCTTTTAAGGTTTTTACTTTCAGGATGTATTTCCCCCAGCTGCTTTATCACAGTTAGTAAGGAAAGAGAGCAATGTTTAGGGCGTATGAACTTTAAACAGCCCAAGAAGATGTGAGAAGTTTAACAGCGGACAATATTTTAAATACTAGAGTTGAAGCAATTTTTTTTAACTTTAAATAAAATGGTAGTCTAAAAATCAGATTAATTAAAAGGAAAACAAAGAAGGAGATAAAGGAAATAAATAAATAAAAATAAAAGGAAAACTAAACTACCGTAAAGACCGGCATATAACGCGCACCTACACTTTCAAGTTGCATTTTTTAATTTTTAGGGGTATGCGCCGTATAAACCGCACCCCATTTTTTTACGTGAAATATACGTGACCAATGCTTTTTATGTTTTGAAGCCATTTATTCGAGGTATTATCCCAGGCTTTTGAAAAAATAGTATCTTTCTAGATATACAACCCTTTAAGTTCAGTAGGTAAGTCATTTATTTCAAATAAACAGTATTCCATTACATGTAGAAGTTTAATTATACTTGTTCTTAATCTTTTCTTTAGAATTTTAAAGCTATCGTCCTTACATCCGGTGTATAACTCTCACTCGTACATTTCAATCTTACGTTTGTGTTCAAAGTGTACGTTATACTCCGGATTTTACGGTACTAATTTATAAATGTCTAATTAGACTTATACTCACATAATCATCAGAAGCTTGGACAGACACACAAAATGTTGTCTTTGAGCGTCGGATCCTAACAGCCGTTTTTGGAGGCTCAAGTTGATGGTATTGGGCACAAACGCTCAAATTTAGAACACTACAGTCCCTTCAGGTAACCAAACGTTGCCAAATATATAAAATCCAAAGAGTTAAATCGACTGACCACGTTATTAGAAAGAGCAAAGAGCATTCAACACAGGAAATCTTTTGGGCCACTGGAACAAGAACTAAAGATCAACCCAACCTCAGATAGGTTGATTGACTACAAAGGGATTTCGCTACCCTACCCTAAGAGTGACTAATTGGAAGATCATGGTCCAAAAAAAGAGGGGCCTGGAGGAAAATTCTTCAGAAGGAAAAGGCCCTCTCTCCATTGAAGAAGAAATGTCTTACTTATAAAAATTTGACTTTAATGGAGATTTTTTCTTTCATTTGTTAATATAGCTTTAACCTAAAAATGATTTTTAGTTTTATTTATAAAATTGAAGCTATTGTATTTAGTTACCGTAAAGTTCGATGTATAAACACGCACCGCAGTATAACGCGTACCTAGAATTTCAAGTCGCAATTTTTGATTTTTAGATATATTCGTCGTATAATGCGCACCCCCTTTTTTACGAAGAAACCCGTAATGTACGTGCTCACTGTTCTTATGTTTTGTAATCATTTAATCGAGGTATTATTCTAAGCTGACGAAAAAAATGTTCTTCTAGAAATACAACATTAGATAAGTTTATAAGAAATGTCACACACACACACACACCTTTCTTTAAATTAACAGTATTTCGATCTATGTAGAAGTCTAATTTATTTCTATGCTCATCTTTTCTTTATTTTTAAAGCTCACGCTTTTATATACGGCGTATAACATTATCTTATTTTTGTGTTCCAAGTACGTGTATACGCCGTATTTTACGGTAATTGATGAAAAGACTTAAGAAAGAGTAACGAGAAAAAAATATTCATTTATGTTTAGTTTTTCTGTCACGTTTGTTTTTTTTCACATTATTCCCTCAATACACGAAAAAAAAATTTTGTTCAACTTTTTTATACTTGTAAAATCATTTGAAAATAGACATAAAACTATTTAAATAATAAAAAAATATGCTATAACTTTTTAATTGAAAAATTAATGCTTAACCAACTGGATACACAGAAACCTTTATTTGTTTCCTATTATCTTCTGAAAGTGAAATTTTTCTGTTCCTTTCATATCCATAATAGTTTAGAAGTAGAATTTTAGTTGTGATAGTAAATAAATTTTCCTATCAAATAAACGATGCATAAAAACATTTTCAATGAAGAAATAAGTTAAATATTTCCATTAACTAAGAAATTTAGCAAGGAAAAGAATCCGTATGGAGCAGAATAATTCCCCATTATAATAATTATGTATAAATAAATGTATTTCTTTCGTCATTTATCTTTTCAAATTTAAACCTTTTAAAATAATCGGTAAATGGTTAATGCAACTCTATCGAAGTATTTGTGCTGTATTAATAAAAAAAAATTCATTTTTTTTCCAAAAAAATTAGAAAATACTTACAACTTCAAAAATATAAAATATATAAATATTTAAGAAATATAATTCACCAAATTGTGTGAACTCATGAAAGCAAAAAGTCTTTACATAACACATTTGTTTATCCTTAAAGTAACTTTTAAAATTGTATTGAAATTCTTTTAGTATTTATTTTGCACTTTTGACAAAAATATTTCAATGGAAATACTTACATGTGATTCAATAATAAAAGAATATTCACTTTTTAAACATATGTATAGTTGAAAAAGAATGCATTTTTTTTTTCAATTATATGATAAATATGTAATTAAAAACAACGGAATTCAAAAACTTGGCAATTTTATTACGAAATAAAATCTCCCTGTAGTATTAAAATAAAACCTTAAGGCATCTGGGTACAAAGCCTTTTCTCGAAACTTTTTTTTCTGTTATAACATTCAGAATAATGTGACATGTTATGCGACAGAATTTTTTAAACATATAGTTCATTCTGTTACTTTAAAATATATTTATTTATAAAAATTAGAAATTAAACAAAGTGCAAGTTTCAAGCTTTAGCATGAGGAAATTATAATACATAAAAACTCTTACTCCTAACATGATAACGATATTACTTAAAATTATTTTAGTAAAATAAAATTTTTTCAGTTAATGGTTATGTAGCTTAAAAAAGTCTTATCTTATTTTTAAAAAAAATTTAAAATCCCTTGAAAGGGAAAGAACACAAACCTTTGAATACTTTCTATACTTTCATAGAAACTTATAATGGAAAGTTATAAGAAATTTTTAAAGAAGACAAAAAAAAGTGAAAATGGATTTTATATGAGAAAAAAAAAGTAAAATCACTTTTTCTGAGGAAAAACTAAACATAAAGTAAATGAAATTTAAAGGAGCTCAAATTAATTTTTTCCACTTTTATTTTAAATTGAATCGTATAATGTAAAAAAAAAAATTAATGTATTTTTACAAAATTCTTTCTATTTTGACTTAAGACATTTTTTTTAAAAAAAAATATTAATAAAAAACTGTTGATAATATTTGCAATTTATGCTGGTTGTCTTGGTATTTTTACCAAGAAGATTTTTTTATGTAGAAGTATTTTTAAAATTTGAAACATATATAAATGTTATTCTCCTCTCTATTTTAAAATACTTTACTAATTAACCATTTTGAAGAATAAGACTACATAGCATCTTGTTCGCAATAGAACAGTTTACGCATTGTTTTTGTTCTCAGTATAAGAAAATATTTTATTATGCCAAATATTCAGATTGGATAAGAATTTTAACAAAATGCATGCCTTTTAAAAAACGTATTTTAAAATGAATGTATTTATTTTTTAAGGAGCACGCATTTTAAAAATGGAAGTTTTTTTATAATTAGAGAAAATCTTACTCTGTTCACCAATCAAGCTCATTTTATTTTCTAAAATTAAACATTAGAATTTCTAATGTTTTCTAAAATTAAACATTAAAATCTAACCGTCTGGGCGGAATAGTTTCTTAATGGCTGGCGTACGCCCAAGCTTTCAGGTTCGATCCCAGTTAAAGTCGGTGAATTTTCATGATGCAAAAAGTCGACAACTTCCACGTCGTATGATTATGTGGTATGTTAAATATCCCTACAGTGCCTATTTGGCTTGGGTGCTTCTGACAAAATTACATTCCTAGTACAATTTCGCATTGTCACTCAGATGCCTCCGTCAGGGGAGGAAACTGGGCATCAAAATTACATTGTGGCAAATAATACCCACCTAATTGGTGCAACACTAAAAAGTGATACAAGCTCCCGGGGATGTACTGAGTCTAACAATGGCAATTATCAATCTGCAGCCCCATTTAAAAGAAAAAAATTAAAATCACTTATTGGTAATATATTTTATTCATTTATTCAAATTACAATGAATAGTCTATATGAGAGTTCTTTGGAAAACATTGTTTTTACTCTGATGTTTTCATAAAAATGAATGAAATTTAGAATGTATTAATGTTTAAATTTTAAAACATTAATATGATTACGATTGAATGCAAAGCTATTTGACATATATAAGATGAATATTTATTTGATTAACTTCTAAACACATCTCTCAGATGGCAGTAAATATTAGGCTCAATTTACATGAAATTCTTCAAATCGTGAAATAGGATCTTGCGAAGGAAAGGAAAAAAATTAATTTGTGCTTTAAATTCTTTTTATTTCACTATGCACTATTTCCTTATCTCATGTTTCTTTTATTTAATGCACAGAATAAGTTAAGGTTACACTCGCTATAATACGAAATGCAAGGCTTAAAAACTTTTCTTCTTACTTGCCATTGGACATAATTTTCTCTTCGAATGATTTTGTCAGTTATGAACAATTATTTATCTGAATTATTATTGAGTAAATAGCTTATTCTATTTCATATGAAGTTACATTAACAATTAATATCATTATTCTAAATTTTTCATTAATAAATGTGAGATGTAAACTTATATTTTAGATTATCAAAATATAATAATTCAGTTGCATTCATTATAAGTAAAAGGATCTTTTAAATGTTATTTTCAGAAAAAGTATCCTTTAAACGACCCAAATTTAAAAATTTTATTTATAGATGTTTTTTATTTTTAAGATAGCTTAAGAAACCGTGGCACATGTGCCACACTGTGGTACGGCTGATTTGTAGCAGTGGCACGCGAAGACACTTAAAAATTGAAAAGATAATAAATATCAATCCTTTACAGTTTTATTAAAATGCAATTGTCTCAGACAAAAAAACCCATCAAAATTTATTTTTAATACTCTTAATTGAATCACTATAAAAATTGTAACATAGAATTATGAGAAATCTTAGAAAGTTGTACCAACAGGCAATTTTCCAAATTTACACAATTTGACTTTCACATATTGTTGTAGGTTTGGGCCAACATGTTTGTGAATAAATTTTTTCTGTAACAAACATAATAATATCAAAATATCGATCAAAATTAAGTGATATACACCTAAAGCAACCTAATTTTTTTGGCATCTTCAAGAACTAATTCTAATATATAGAAGACTTAAAAAAAAACTACAAATTCAAAAATCAAATAAAGTACTAACTGTTTAATATTAAATTTAAAACTAAATGTTTGAATTTACTCATTTTTATTTCATACCTAACCTAACTGATTTGAACCTGTAAAAAGTTTATTAACAACAAAACTGAACTTTTGTTTTATCTTTATATATAAAAATCTTCTGTGCGTGCGTATGTGATTAAACTCCTCCTAAACGGCTGGACCGATTTCGATGAAAAATTTTGTGTGGGTTTCAGTGGAATCGGGAATGGTTTAGATTCACAATTCGGTCCGATATCGCAATTAGTTAAAAAGCTATTAATTAAAAACGTTAAAAACATTCAACTCAATATTCACCTGCATTGTTGTAACAACGTTATTGTTATAAAAATGACGTAAGTTAAAGTCGAAAATCGATTTTCAGCCGAACTGACCAAATCGGGCCTTTATTGTTACAAAAATGCAGAGGAATCATGCTTTTTAGCGTTTTCAATTAATATCTTTCCAAATAATCTTTATATATATAATTATTCTATGCGTGTGTATGTGACTGAACTCCTCCTAAGCGGCTGGACCGATTTTGATGAAATTTTTTGTGTGGGTTCAAGTGGTTTCCAGAATGGTTTAGATTCCCAATTCGGTCCAATATAGCAATTAGTTAAAAATGTGACAAAATTATGTAAGTGCGCGCGATTGTTCATAAAAAAAGTCATGGGCAATATTCTTGAGGCCACTATTTTGAGCGGCAAACTTCAAGGTGAAGTTGTACTTCTACCACAGATCTCAATGATTCTTTCAGACTCACCTACCCATTCAAATGTTCGCAATTTCCAATTCGCTTGGCATTTTATAAGACCATTAATAAGTCACAAGGTCAAACAATGACAATGTGTGGCTTAGATTTAAAAAACTCTTGCTTTTCGCACGGCCAATTATATGTTGCATGTCCGACGGTTGGCAAACCATCGCATTTGTTTGTTTATACCCCTCAAGGATTAACCAAAAACATTGTACATTCAATGGCATTACAATAATTTTATTTTTTGTGCATTAAAAAAATATATCTGATATGAAAATAGCTCGAGTTTTATCTTTTTTACCCTTTAATCAAAACAGGTTTGTTTCTATTCAGAATAGCTTCTACATTCAACTTAGTTCGTATTAAATACATACTCACACGCGATCGGTAGGTCTAACTGTGGTAACTATATATATGATGATGTCAGGTATTGTAACAACTTTCTTTATAAAAAATTTCATCAAAACAGTCCAGATTGTTACAATTTATTAAAAAAAGTTTGTAATTTTTGGATTTAAGACGTGTGTACCAGACAACGTCTGTCGGGATGGCTAGTTTATTATATTATTTTTAAATTTTCTCAACTTAGACCTGCATGAAAAATGTGATATTTGCTTAAAAACTCTATAATAGGCTTATATATATATATTACTTTTCCTTTTTGTTGGAAGCATGGCATGGTGGCACGTGAAAAGTGACGCGCATAATCTTTTTTGTCAGATAGTGGCACTCAGCCCAAAAAGGTTGGTCTGAGAAACCTTAAACGCAATATGTTTTTCTGAAGAATTAATGATTTTTAAAAATGCAATTTCATTAACAAACGGGAACACAAAAATTTCTCATAACTGTGTTCAAACTACCTTAGTTCGTTAATATGCACTCATCATTTGATTATTTAATAAACGTTCTTATGATAAATTATACATTAATCTTTCAAATGTTTTGAATATAGATAAGACTGAGAGTTTGCTATTATATTACTGTGGCCTTTTAATTTTGAACTAAGCTGCCTTGTTAAACCGTAAGATCCGGCGTATAATGTGCACCTATATTTTTAAGCTGCATTTTTTAAATTTTAAAGTATATTCGCCATAAAATGCGCACTCCCTTTTTCAGGAAGGAACCTAAAATGTACGCATGTTTTGAAGTCATTTATTCGAGGTATTATCCGAGGCTTTTGAAAAAAAAATAGTATACTTTTAGAATTACAACTCTTAAGGTTCATTAAATAAGTCAGATCTTTAAAATGAACATTTTTTCGATATACCTAGATGTCTAATTTTCTTTCTGCCCATCTCTTGTTTTCAATTTTATTTTTAAAGCTATCATTTTTACACTACTCGAAGTATAACGCTCATCCTTAAATTTCGATCTTACTTTTGGTGTTAGAAGCGCGCGTTATATGCCGAATTTTACAGTAATTATAATTATAGGTTAAATATAATTTATGCAAATTTAATATAGAATTTATGATTAACAAATTTATATCATTATGTACAACCATTATATTATCTATCATTGTACCAATAATATATATCTACATAATATTTCCACTTTAACATGGAATGTTTAATTTATACTTAGAAATAAAATTCCAAACTTAAGATGAGAGAGAGAGAGAAAGTTTTGAAATAAATCTGAAAATGTATAGATCTTCTGTGTTCCAGAACTTAAAACATTTCCCTTGTAATATTTTTAATACTAACTGCAAATATTTGCTATTTATTGATTAAAAATAATAAACCCCATAAAGGTCATACTTAAGACACTTAATATTTAATTAGATATATTTTAAATAGCGCATTTTTAGACTAAAATGTCTCAATGGGATATTTTTAGTCTACCTAATAATGTAGTAAATTATAATAAGTGACAGAGAAATTTTCTGCCTTCTAATATTAAATATACACTTCAATAACTGACACATTACCTCACGTAATAATCAGCCATTCCGTTTAACTCTTTACTTAATATACGAAACAAAAAGCACTTTACTTCATGTATTAAGGTAGCACGAACCTTTCTCGTGATCATCCATTATTAAGTAGCTTGGAGGACAGACAGAGACTTTTAGCCATGACGTGACAACCGCAAACAGCCGTGACAGTTGGCGTCACCTGAGCTCAGAAGCAATGAAAGGTACAAAGAAAAAAAATCTATCTACGGGTAGGATGAGAGAGGGTCTGGGGAAGAGTATAGGGGAGGACTTCAGATCGAACGATCGAACTTATCTTCGTCGATAGGGAGGGAAATGAATAGGCAGGCTGCTGCGTGAGTCTGGATGGATCTGGAAAAGGTTGGCCGTCAGTTCCCTTCTGTCATTAGGTAGTATTTAAAGAGAAGTAAGTTTTTTTTTCCCTTTTGGTTTGCTCAGTTTGCCTCCCCGCCCAAGCAATTTCAAAATTTCCATAGATATTGGATTGGTTGTTCCACCGCGCGTCTGTGGGTTGTTTGATTAGGTTTATTAAAATAATCCTGCTCAGAAAGAGAGAGGGGAATTGTTAATGGGGACTGTGAATAGACTGGATTTTTTATTTCGATTTCAAAACTTACAGAGATAAATTAATATTTATTTTAATTTTTATCTCAATGAGTTTTGCAAGAATAGTTTTATTTTAAAGTCAGAATCATGTAAAATTGATACTTTACTATAATTATAATCATTCAGAAGTAAAACTAGCAATTAATTACAATTTGTGCTTTAAAATTACTGTAAAATCCGGCGTATAATGCTCACCAGTATATAACGTACATTTATACTTTCAAGCTGCATTTTTTAATTGTAAGATATATTCACCATATAACGCTTACCCCCTTTTTTACGAAGGAACATGCAATGTACATTATAAATGCTATTATATTTTAAAGCCATTTATTCGAGGTATTACCCTAGGAATTTGAAAAAAAAAGTATATTTCTAGAAAAACAACCCTTTAAGTCCAGAAGGTATGACATTTCTTTTTAATAAACAGTATCCCAATCTTTGTAGCAGCCTAAAATTTTTTTATACTCATCTCTTTTTTCATTTTTGAAGCTATCATTTTTGTACCCGGCGTATTACGCGCTCCCGTAAATTTCTATCTTTTTTTTTTTTAGTGTTAAAAGTGCGTGTTATACATCGGATTTTACGGTAATCTGATAGTAGTTCTTAGAATTAAAATGCGACAAATGTACTTATTTTTCTTGTTATACATATATATATATATATATATATATATATAGTTACATAGAGTTTACTTTTAGTTAAGTGAATTTTCCGCTATAGATGATAATATGTTTATAAAATTATCACATTATTAACATAAAAATAAGTCAGACGTACCTAAAAATATTTTAATAAGGTGAACAGGAAGTTTTTTCTTCCATCCCCGTTACATCTTATCACAAAAAATAATTAAAAATGTTTAAGAATATCAAAGCTATTATATAAAACTTGTATCAGTAAAATATTAAAGGAAAATATACTTATAATGCAGTTTTATCTACTGAATGTAACTTTTATACGAATTTTTACTGTATAAATATGTGGATTATTTTCTTACAAAAATTATATATTATCTTCATTTTTATGGTTTAATTATATATATTTGTATAATTATGCATTAATTTACTTCAATATTTTTTTAACTTAGCTTCGTGTACGAAGAGATACTCGGGTTTATCAAAATTTATTGCCAACTTATAAATAAATCAATCTTAGCAATTCACACAAACGGTTTTTTATAAACCATTGCTAAACATCGCCATTTGACTGACAGATGTTTACTTATAAGAACTTTACTGCACGCACACACATTTATATCTATTTTTAAAATAAAAATACTATTACAATTTTGCAATTTTATTTTACTTATGCAGAAAAAAGAAGAAAAAAAATCACAAACTTAAATTTTTACGAGATAATTAAATATTGCAAATGTAATGTATTGATTTCAAAATATATACACAGCTAAACGAATCAATGTTTCTTTTATAAACTATTTACTGTACGAAATACATCTATAATATTCAGTTCTTGTATGCTTTTTGGAAGTACATTAAAGATTCTAAGAAACTACATAGCATAATTAATTTAATTTTTCCAAATTTGATGTTAAAAAAATGTCATTAATAAAAACATATTTTTAAGAATAAATGTTTTCTAACTACCACTTCAAAATATGAACTTAACTCAGTACCAAGGCTTACTGTGCTCATCTCAGTTTTTGTGGCCTTTGACACTGAGGTGCATGAGCAGATGTTGCGGCTAGATGGGCAGTCTGACGCGACTTAAAAATATATTATCACTTATATTTTGGACAATTTTTCTGTGGATTTTTTATGAATCTTTATAAAATTCATTTATCGTAATTTAATAATGAAATAAAAAAAATATTAATAAAATGTGTAAATCAAATACGAAATTTATAGAAAAGTACGAAAACTGTTAATTTGGTTTTTGAAAATGAGGATTTCCTACTGATATTAACATATAAACATAATAAGTATAATAATATCACAATGGTTATGTAAATAAGTTTATACTTCAAACAGCGTTATGTAAAAATATATTTCTTATACTACTATTAATAATAAATATACAAAATGTTTCATTATCACAATTTCACTTAACTCTCACATAATCAATTAATTGTCCTGCATCTAGCCATTAAGGATTAGAAGGATAATCGAATCTTGATTTGAAAGGCCTAAAACTAACAGTTGATGCATTGCGTTTCCCAGTTAACCCGCATCAACGACAGAATGAGTTCCATTCAATGACAGAATAGAGTGATCAGCACGTTATACGTATCCAATACATCACTTACTGTCTAGAGTGTCCTCAATGAAATACCATTCGTGCTCCGAGCAATTAATCAAAAAGCTATTCATCAAAAGCCGCCTGATACTCGATCGCATCAAAATACCAATTTCTGCTCATTAAATGTTATTGATTATAATTCATATACATGTTTTGAGTAGAGTTATGAAGTTTATTCAGATATATACAATGAAAATTGAACGGTTTTTTTTTCCATGATAGTTGTATATATAAGCTAAGAGATTTCTCTGAAATTATTGAAATTTTATCTTACAATTAAATGTATTATGCTAAAAATATTTATTGAATGAAGAATATTTGATTAAAAATTGTTATATTGTTAGCATTTAAGAAAACTGAAACTTAAATCACATATTGAGAGTAATATTAATCTTTCTACTACGGTTTGATATGTTTGTCAAAATATTTTATACGCTGAAAAAAAACAACTTTGATTATTTAACGTGATGATAATATGATTTTACTTATACGTTCTTTATCGCAAAAAATATATGCACCCAGAAGAAATAATGGCAAAGTCACAGTAATCTACACTTATATATTGCTTGAGAAGATAAGAAAAGTATTACAAAAAGTCAGAACAAAAGATCCTTATATTAAGAAGTTATGGTATGAAAAATGCTACTCTTTAGTAATTTGCAAAGCCATATCATACAACCCATATACGATATAGTATTGAATCAGTTAGATTATATATGATCCCTTCAATGGATTATGCCGGAAACTTTGTAAGTGGGCATTTAAACCAGCGGTTTTTCTGGATGGTGACAGTTACAATCAATGCATATCCCTGACGGGCTCTACTGGAGTGAAAATTAGAGGTCGAGCAGGCCATGGAAGCATGCAGTATCCTTGAAGACATCATTATTGGCCCGGTATATGGTAGAGCTTTGCTTTGTTGAAAAAATGATATTTGTGGACAATCTGATGGCATGAAGAATACAACTAGCATTACAATGTCTTCGAACATCGTCCTTTCAAGGGCAATTGCGCCTTAACTAATCTTTCCTTATATTTGCATACTGTGTGTCATCTTGGGAGGCATTATGCTGATCTGGCGCACAAATCTCCACGTTTTCGATAGAGGTACTGTAATCAGAGGTCGCTATTGTTGTAAGGAGGGTATCCTTCCACATGGGTTCCTGAGGTACTATTGGACCAGACTTCATTTTTATGGATGACAATGCATGACCACATCAGCCTGCTGATGTTCAGCAGCTACTGAAAAGTGAAGATATCACTCGAATGGATTGGTCAGCGTTCTCCCCTGATTTAAATCCCATAGAGCATGTGCTTTGAAGAGACGCTTTGCGGTACGATTACATTTCCCGGGGAAAATACAACAACTGAAACAGATACTGATTGAGGAATGGGCACTCTCACTAAAAGAACTGTTGAACAGGCTGGTGTTAAGTATAGAGAGACGGGGCAAAGCAACCATTGCAGCAAGGGTATATCCCATACGAAGGGTTATTTGCTTGTTCTTCTTCTTGGGCAGACAATTATGAGTAACGATGAGTTCAATAAAGCCTATTTTTTTTATTCCATACCTTATGCATTGTATACATTGCTGCGCAACTATATTTTCGTCATCGTACAAAATACTGCCTCTCATTTCCTTATTTCATGTTTTTCAGATGATTTCTAGTGGAATTAAAACAAAAAACACCTGTTGCATAAGTGTAATTATGAGTGTTCAGCAGTGTAATTTATGACTTTATTAGCTGAGTAACACAAGTCTGTTTACTTTTCCAAGAAATTTATTAAAATTAAATTAGTTAGTAGTAATATTCAATTACGTTTAAAAATATAATTTTTAATATAATTAAAAATAATAATTGTTAAATTTTTAAGAAATTCTATTTAAAAAATTAGATCATGTAGCTGTATTTACGTCAGAAATGATCCGTTTGCACTTCTGTTAGAACCACATAACAACATTAACAAATCACACTGTCGCCATGATATTTGAGCATTGCTAACGCCGCAGTGCGAATGCACCAAGTTTACCCTACATTGCCAAGTTTACCCTACATCTGCTATATTCAGATTATCCGTAACATAAATTTTTCTGTGAAATCTAAAATATTATAAAGATAAATTTATCGTAATTTCTCATTTCTATTTCTCTTTTTCATTTGTCTTCATTTTTAATAGATGAGAAACATGGTTTTACATTCTAGGATCTCATATTTTTATTTATTAGCTTATTCGTTTCAAATTCTGGCCGAAAATGATCTCCATTTATCTTTGAACCCAAACTAAACACGGTGTAATTACACTTGTTATATATTGAAGCAAATGCTGACGTCTTAATCGGGACATTAAGTTTCGTTTTCTGCTTCTTTTTTTTTCCACAACAGCAGTAAATTTTTCTTACTAGAATCTTAACTAACGACTCTGATGTTTGGACAAATGCCAGACACGCAAATTTTTTTCCGACCGAAACGCTTCCCGAAATAATAGGAATCGTTTTTCATTAGACGAAGTTGAAGAAAATTGAAATGTCTCGAAAAAAAAAATGAGGAATGAGTGAAGGCGATTTCTAACTGTGATAAGTATCTGTCAGACACGGAATAAGCCGGTACTTTATGAGAAAAAAAAAACGGATGAAATTATAATACAAAGTCGCTTTTTATATTTAAAAAAAAAAAAAAAAAACTTTGCACCACTTTTCTTAAAAAACCCTTTTTTTTCTTTTTTCTTTCTTTTCTTTTCTTTTTTTTTTCGTAATTGAAAAATAAAATTATTCGTACTTATAAGGTGAGCAGACTCAATATGAGCAATGATTTAACTTCAAATTGTACTGCGCGTTAGTTTTGAATTAAATTTCAGGCATAAATTTTTAAATTTTATCTATGTTGGTTTCTTGAGACAAGGTATCTCCGATTACGTTAATTTACAAAGCTCAGAGAGCAATTTTATTCTTAAATAAATAAGTATATTAACGTGTTGTTGTTGTTACTTATGCCACCTAATCGACAATAGCATCAGATAAAGGCTCACGAAATTCATCACGGCGAAGGGCAAGATTTTTAAGCCTGACGTTAGCCTTGGCCTTCAGCACCATGCAAGTGATAGCATGATTTTGCTCGGTTCCACCCAAATTTTGAGGGAGTAGTCAAGGGCCTCCCACTTTTCTTCCCCTTCCACCAACCTCACGAGAGGTCTTTCGGCTATCGACAGTGCCCCCTGCTTCGAAGACACTATACATTTACGAAAATCCATGCCGTCTCCTCGATTCAAACCCAGGCTCCACTGCACCGCAGTCAGCGTCACTAACCACTATACCGGAAAGGTGGTCAAACTGTATATTAACGTAATTATTATTATGGGCTAAAGAGGAATAATATTTTGTATTGTGATATATACTATTTTAGAATGAAATGCTTAATTTTTTATTATTTTTTTATTTTTTATGAGTTTGCATAAACATATATGTATAACACTCGCTAATGCAATGAGAAGTAAAGAAAATTTGTATCTTAATTTTGTTTTTGTTACAAAAATACCCTGGAAAAAGAGAATCTTAATTATTTAGAATATTTCTCTACTGTATACGTTATTTATCCTCAGAACTTAAATTTTATTGAAATTTGTTTCGGAGTTTTCTTTATCGGTTGGGGTTTTAAATCACGAAACATTTGAGGTGAGCAAAAATCTTTTTTTAAAAACTGACTGCTGATTTTGAAGACCAACAGCATTTCTTAAGCAATAACATTAACTTTTCGTGTGTACACCTTAAGTCTTTTTAAATGAAACGTACCCAAAACATCGTCTGTGAAATGCAAAGTTTTGGAAAGTTTCAGAAAACCTGACTTGAACAATAACAAACTATCTTTAAAAAGGACTATTTCATAGTAGGGAATTATTGATATTTCAGTTTAAATTACAGCTATTTTAAATTTTATAGTTACTCTTAGTTATCCTTTCAGCAAGAGTCATTCGTAAAAAAAATAAAAGCAACTAAATCTATTTTTAATTTAATATCATAAACATTGTAAAAGATTTGTTTGTAACGCTGTTTTGATTTGTAAAAAGAGGGTGATGCAGCTTGTTCTTCCTTTGAGTGGAAAAGAGAAAAATAGAGACAGGTTAAAAAAGATGTTTGTAGTGGTTTTCTAAGATTATCATTAATATTTGTAAATAGTATTTAAGGTTTTAAATAAGTAACAATAAATGGTAAATTTGGTGAATGTGTTAATCATGTTTTCAATTAAAGCCATAGGAATATAACAACATCTTTAGAGCTAATAAAATGTTGCAAGGGAAAGAATACTTGTAATTTTGTTTTATTATAAGACGTTAAGGTCAATGTGAATGTAAGTAACAACTTTTCAGATTCTTTTTTAATCATTTAATCATTAAGTACAACAAACTTATTAATCCACATGTCATTTTCCGGTTTTCTTGAGTTTTTGATCAGATCTTTGTGACCCAAGCTGCAGTTTAAATAAGAATTCTCGCCACCTTATGAAGAACGTTTAGTGACTTTTACAATTTGTCGTTAATTTTCTTATTTATTCCTTTCCCATTAACAAATATTTCGAATTATAATACTATTTTTTCTTAGAAGGAAATCTTACTTAATTGATCAAATTTATTTGGCTGAGAACATTTTGGAGTAATTTTCATGTAGAATGTTGAAATTTTTGGATTATCCATTAAATCTGTCTTAATTATACATAAAATAAGAATATTTCACTGAAAGGTAAAAAAAAATATTTAATTAATATTTTAAAATTTGACTGATTTATACTAGAATTTAAATACGATACTTCTTTAAATTATATCAACTTCCAAAATATTCACATAAAGTCAATGTAATTCTATAGTTAGTTACTCTAAATGTTGACTTAATTTTGATTAAAGACTTATTTGTTGCTCTGAATTTTTATAAATTGTAAAGACCTTAATAAAAAGAACTTCAGCTCTCATTAACAATATATATTTTGTATTTCAATATCTATTAAACTATATATTTTTTCTGCAATAAATGCAATTATTATTGTTTTTTTAAGTATCGAACTTCCTCTCTAATTTTCATTTCCAACAATACTGATACCGACTTAGAAATTAAGTGTGCATGGTACTTTCAACATATTTGCTAAGAATTCAAAAAAAAATTGTACAAATTTTAAAACATATATTTTTTTAATTTAGAAAATAAAATTTCTACTAGCGTGTTCTAGTTATAAAACATTTACAACGAAAATTTTAAAAGAAAAGTAGGTATAAAATCGCAAATGATATAATTTATTCCACGAACTAAGAGCTAGACTAAATGTTTCAAATAGCAATTCTGAGAGAGCTTACGGGAAACAGTGAATGCCCGACCTTAGCTGAATAAACTATCCATGCATTTACTTTACCCTTCCCCATTACATCACGCGTGTCTGCAATTCAGAAGGACTTCAATTCCAGTGCTTAGGCACTTGATTCCACATAATCATTGCATGTATGGTGTTTCATTGCAATATGAATAAATAATTAAATAAAGATCAAACTATGGCCGAGTGGGCTTAGTTATTGGCGTCCAGCATAATAACATTGTTGACTTCCGCTATGAGATTATAAATACTACTCTACTGAAGGCAGAAAAAATATAATAGAATAAACTACTTAAGAACAGCAAAAAAAAAAAAAAAAGAAAAAAAAAAAAAACATTCTTTAGGTGGAAAGCGTCGTGTTTTTTTTTGTAGATATCGCTGTTTGCTATGTTTAAAAAATAGGATTATAAGTGAAACTACACGTTCTTAGTGGTACAATTTTAGATAAGATACACAAGCTGAGTAACATTTTGTAATATGTGTTTTAAAAATATTTGAATCTAGAGATTCTGAAAGCTCACGATTTTTAGTGCTCGTTCTATAAGAATTGCGATTTTTAAATTAGCTTGAATGTTAGGATTTTGCATGAAAAACTGAATTTAAAATTACTGTCAGGTATGCAAAAATTATGTGTCACTTCTAAACGTGGAAATTGCTAACGTGAAAAAGTTCTGAAACAAAGATCAAAGAATAGTGACTCGAATTTTTCACCAAAAGCGTAAATCTTCAGCTGAACAAATATTAGCAGATTTAAACATCTGTCAAAAGAAGATACCTTTATAAGAAGAACACTTGACTGCAGACTCCATAGATTAAAATTTCATGATAGTATTTCAAAACACAAAACGCATTATATTTTCAATATAAAAAGTGTAGGCCACAAATTGGCGATTTTGGTAACATTTTGGAATGACTTTTATAAATCAGGTTACCAAACTTTCATACAGGTTGCCAAAAAACTAGTATATCGTATCGATTACTAATACGAAATAATGGTCACAAGAAGAAGTATCCTAAAATATTCATTTTTAATAGATATCACTATAATAGTTTCAGTATGGTAATAGTCTGGAATATTCTGTTACTTATGGAATATATTGTTACGTAGATCCGGGTTCAAGTATTTTATGTAAAACAGTCACAAAGAAAAATAAAAGTTCTTTAAGAGCGATGCGAATTTATTATCGGAAATCCAATTATTTAAATACAGGATTCCGCAGCAATATTCACAGAGTAAATCTCCGAAGGTCGTCACACCTTCAACAGCAATCAAACACAATTATTAGTGTTTAAAATACACGTATGTAAAAGATTATTCACAAACAAAGCCGAGCTAATCAAAACAATGCTCACTACTCGCTTGATGAATCAAGACTGACTGGTTGCGGCTAGCACGGCTCTATTTATAAACCCGGCGGAAACTTCCAGAAAAATCCGCACGCATCATAGAGCGTGAAATTAGTTGCGAGACCCATTACTTTCTTGAAGAATCCAGAGGGTCCCAAACTAGCCAACATGGTCTCCAATGATGCCAAAATGATCCCCAAAGACACCAAATTGGCGGCCAGCCTGGTCGTTAAATATGATGCCAACTTGGCTCTATCACCAAGATTTCGCCAAGTTCTCATTGAATCGCCACTATAGCGTAATGAACGTCATTGCTTATGAATATTACAATTTTAACATAAATCCCAAGTTGAGAAGCGAGAGAGAGTATAAAGAGTAAAAAATATAAGAGTAAAAAATACACATTCTACAAAAAAATATTACTTTTTAGAGTAGTTTACACAATGCTGTTTCCATCTGAATCTGTCCCCTTCTATTATTTTTTCTATGCAGGCTGATTTTAGCTTTTGAAATTATTTTCAATTTAAAAGACAAGGAAAAAATTATTTTGAATATACGTATTTATAAACGCTAACATGTTCTTTCGTGCAAATAGAATATTTTATTATAAGCTTTTAAAAATGTATAAATTATGCCAGTAATAAAGAAAAGTTTGTTTCAGTGCTTGCTTTTCATTTTAGGTTTGTAAGCTGAAATTGTTATCATCAGAAAATTAAAAGTAATATAATACACACGATTTTTTATAACTGTTTGTAGTAGTTGGCGGAATTCAAATATATTTCATTAATTTCTCAGTTCTTAAGGGTAAGGGATTAATGAAGTACACATTTTAATATTTTCTTTAACGTAACTTAACTCAGTGGCGTGACAGCCCATGAGGGCCAAAGCCTACTGTGCCCAACTTGACCTAGGACCCTGAGGTGCATGAGCAGATGTTCCGGTCAGGTGGCCAGTTTGACGCCAAACACTCCAGTGCTAAATTCCCAAGCAAGCTTGGTATGCATTTTAATGACACAATAAAAGAATGAAAGACTGAGTCAACCTTGCCTAGCCCGGGTTTTGAACTTTAGACCTGTACTGCGGAAGCACGATGCACTAACCACTCAGTCACTTGGCTTCCAATATTTTCTTTAGATAGATTAAAAGAGTCCAAGAAATTCCTCGTGGTAAAAGGGCTGGATTAAATCAGTAATTTTGGCCAAAGTTTTGAGCACCATGCAGGTGGCAGTACATTTAGGCTTCATACCAGCTCTATTTTGAGAGAGAACACTTCTTAGCGTGATTAGAGTAGGCCGCAAGTGCTCCATAACGTTGTTATGGTTGTGGATATTGTGACGTCTGAGAAAAATAATGGTAGAGCGTGATATGTATTAGTTTAAATATTTGATTTAATTACGTCACAGCAGATACACTGAGGTTTTCAAAAATATTGTTTTGATTCATTAGAGCTCAAATTCGTTTGTGTGAGAGGTTTGATTGCATCCGTTCTCAGCGAAGTTTTCAAACCGTCTTCTTTCTCTGCTCTCTCTAAGGTCTCTTTATCCTCGAGTCACATCCGGTTCGTGAACGGAGTAGGGGGTTCCTCGTGGTGTGAAAGGTTGCCGAGGCGATGCCCAAAGACAAAATCTCGCAATATTTTAAAGGTGAAGATGTTTATAAAGATGTGGTTATTCTATCCACAAAAAGAACCAATTTACAGCTGTATGACGAGAAACGTTACATTAACTATTTCACGAAGCAGATACAGTTACAAGAAGAGGCGACTATACTATGAGTACCTACGATACCTTGAAACAACTCCTTAAAATAATTGATGATACCGAGAGATGGTTACTTTGATTGGAAATGGTGACTAAGTTCGTGACATCGTGCAACTATTTTGTCATAAAAAACGAGTATATTTAAGTAATGTATTTTAAGGAATTGGTCATTAAAAAGGAATAACGGAATAAATCAATAAAAGAAATACGAAAATGATAAGACCTTGTATTGAACCTAAGAACTAAGGATTAGATAGTTCAATGCGGAACAGTATTATTTATTCTATTACCTGAAATAACATCCATCCTACAAGAGGTAGACTTAAATTTTCTTTTTATAGAATTATATTCGAATAAACAAATATTTCCTTTATTTCAAGAGATTTATTTCATAATAAATTGAATAAGCAATGGAATACTTAATATTGACTTGTGTAGCTCTTGATATTGATGAATGATTTATTGAAACATTTTGTAAGTAGAAAAAAAATTTAACTGTAATTTTTGTACATTTCCATTTAAAACTAGATGTTAATTTCTTATGCATGATGTATTAATTTAAAAGTCCACCAAATATTTGATTTCCTTATTTCAGCTGGAAAAGATTATAGGATACCTTCTGGATATTTTTCTCACCAAAAAATCTACATAACCTTTTGATGCAAATACAAATTTATATTATATAGGGGTATTTTTAACAATACTTAAAATTTTCCCAACATATATTACACTAATCCAAAATAGTTAATTTTTCTTTTTTCACATTATCCGATCTTAAAAAATCTCTCAATATCAACATATTTTTTCAATTCCGTTTCCATCTTCAGAACAAAAAAAAAGAAAACAAATTAAGAATGAATAATTTGTTATACGTTTACACTTTAAACCAAAATTATATTAACTCAAATGCTTTAACTGATACAAAGAAATTCATGCAGTAAAAATGCAGATATTAAAAGAATAAACTTATACCAAAACTTTATAAAATCTGTCGTTTATCTCAATTGTTTGTTTAACGTTTCCATTATAAGTTTTTGGTTACTGAGTCTTAAAGAACCCATTTTCATAACACAGGTACAATGCCTTATCTGTATTTTTTGTCATCTATTCAAACAGGAAATTAGCTTCTGTTTAAAAAGAAAAGAAAGATGCAGTTTCAATTAACAGGTTATTTCCTCTCTTGCAAGCTAAAGGAAGATAATGTCAGCGTGTTTAATTTTTTAAAAAAATTAATATTTGTCGCATGGCAACGAACTGAAAGGAGGAAGTAGTGTAAAGATTATTTTTTTAATAGATTTAATCTCATTGTTTATAGAAAATGTTAGAAATGAAAGAAAATCATGTTTATTAAATTAATCAAGAAATCATAAGCAATTTTGTGTTAAAAATTAGACTTAATAAATTTTCTTCAGAAATGAAGGCTTATAAAGACGCATATTTAAGTGATATCTTAATCTGAATCCTTGATTTTATAAAGAAAATAGAAATAGAAGTGTATTGTAATTGTAATTAGATTTGAAAAGTATAAAATACGCTTTTTTCTAAGTATAATGAAAAGAGAATTAGCAGTGAGAATATTAAACTAAAATGCCTTTCAAGAGACAAAAAGCATTAAATTAATAAATGTTCATCTTTTTGGCATTAACGTTAGATTCAAATAAAATATAATTACAGTATATTTTGCTTAAATGGGTCTAAATTAAAAAAAGCAATTTAAATGCTTCTAGTTTTTATCCATAAATTAAATAATAAATATTCTTAATATTTATTGGAACAACTTATATGTTCTATTGAATCACAAACATTACATTTCAAAATTTGAATTATATTACTTCGTATAGTATTTAATATGACGTATGAAATGAAAGTTCGTGTTTTAAAAATATTTAAGTACTCTCACAGCGTATTTAAATTATTTTCCAAATAATTCAAATGCTACTTTTTAATCATCAAGAATTTGATTTTCTTACTAATTTACGTTTTATTACTTTAATTTAATTTCTCTTTTTCCAGCAATGAACAATCGCCTGAGCAAGATGCATAAAAGTTCTCATGATCTTCAATTTATTATTTATATAAATTTGCATTTCGACTTAAATACATATTTGTTTATTATTTTATATATGTCCTCACTTTATTGCTTTAAATATCGTGGTGAAAAATTTAGTTTTTGCAAGAGCGTGTAAATGAATTAATTTTTTGATATTAAGCGCCATTTGAATCAGAAATACATATAAAATTGTTTTTTGAATATTATTGTAATAAAATGCAATTCTTTTGCAAACAATGAAGAAAATATAACATATTTTCAAAAAATTCCTCTTTCATTAAAAATGTTTTTATAATAATAATGTTTAGTCTATTTGTAATTAAGACTTCTGAAGAGAACTTGAACTAGGATTTATGAAATACATAATGTAGGAGTGGATTTATTCATACTTTAACATATTAGACAAAAGAAATTTTAACAAAAAACATCAGTAATTATTTTATTGAAAATTATGTGAATTTTTCAAAAGTCCTACTTCAGGCTCTGAATAGAAGTCTTAGCTATATATAGGTAAGATATTTTTATGATTATTATTTTTTATGATTTTTGCTAAAAAGAGAATATTTTTATAAATAATTCATTCTTCATTTTTTTCGAAAAAATGAAAATTAAGTAACTTTTTTTGTGATAATATTCTTAAAACAATTTTATGTGTATATTCTAATTCAACTGATACCAAACATAAAAAAAAAATTATTCATTCATAAGCTATTTCGAAATCCTGGTTCTGAACGTGGTCGGTCACCTAAAACAGTGCGCCGCAACCTTTTGATCGCTGCGGACCGGTCAACGTTTCATAATTTTACCGCAGCCCACTGAGGGTGGGACTCGTTGATTGTTTATATTTTTAGATTGTTTTGATTTAAAAATTTTAATTTAGTTACATTTATAAATATGCCTTCAGAATAAAATATAGTTACATCAAAAATGAATAAAAGTGATTTAACGTGGAATATACAGTGATTTCCGTAGAAAGTTGCTCAAATCCTAGAGAAATGAACCACTTTAAATAAAATGGCAATAGTTTAATGTTCTTTAGGCGGCCCGGTACCCTTTGATCCACACCGGGTGTTGCGGATCACTGACCTATAAGTACTGTGATTTCATTTATAAAGATAAAACTCAATTTACCAATATACAAGTTAATTTTTGTAAAGGTTTTGTAGATTTATTTCTATATTCGTCATTTTCTTCAGTTTTCCAAGTAATGAATGTTCTGTTACATTATTTTTTTTAAAAGCGCTTACTTGAGATCAGTGGTCAGTGGCGTACCGTACACCCCCGCAACCCCACATTGAGGGGGGCTGGATTCTAGGTGGTTCAAAACCTGACTTTGCAGGGTACCCCTAACAGTCTCCGCTATGCCACTGTCAATTGTCTTCAAACTTGTTAAACTCACGGTACCCCTAGAACTTGAAGGTGCTTTCATGGAACTCCTAGAATTAGATAGTGTTTTTGGGGAACATCATTCCACATGCATACTTGGAAGAATTAGTTTGGCTCAACATGTTATGGGTACTTTATATAAAAGGAATTTGAAAAAGGATTGCATTTTTTATTTAAAAATGTTAATCTAATTTTTAATGTATTGTTACGAATTTTGTGTAAATAGTGTAAATAATTTGTATTTGAGTGTTTAATGCATTTATATTACTCTATGTTATGTTTATTTCATGTTAAAATTGTACCATTCACAAGCAATGCCGCCCCTTACGTTATAATGGCGATTCATTGAGAACTTGGCGAAATCTTGGCGATAGAGCCAAGTTGGCATCATTTTTGGCGACTTTGGCGATCATTTTGGCGTCATTGGCGACCATGTTGGCGAGTTCGGAACCCCCGGGAATCTTCTAGAAAGTAGTGGATCTCTCCACTAGTGTCACATTCAATGACACGAGCGTTTATATTTCTGGAAGTTTCTGCCGCGCCTATAAAAGCG
>BMAV01022886.1:304175-353698 GCA_019973955.1 Trichonephila inaurata madagascariensis
GAAAACGTCGTTGTGTTACTCAGTGCAACAAACACCAACTGCTTTCAGTCCGATATTCTAGACGAATGTGACGAATTTTGGCCATCAATCGCTTTAAAACCGCTAAGTAGGACTGACCTGTAACAGTTTGTCCAGTTGAAACGAATTCTTCCCTTACTATCGAAGAATGTAATGAACATTATTTTTTGATTTTGGATGGAACTTACCTTGATTTTTCGGCTTGCGGAGAATTTTGTGACTTTTCCATTTCGCACTTTGTCGCTTTGTTTCAGAACCATATTGGAAACACCAGGATTCTTCATCACCTGTTATAACGGACTTCAAGAATTTTGGATACTTGTCAGCGGTAAAATCATATCTCAGCAATGTGCACTTCTCTTTGTTTTTGGTCAGGGTTTAAAGTGTGTGGAACAAATTTAGAACACACTTTCATTTTGTCCAAATCTTTATGCAGGAGGGTTCCAATCGTTTCTTTGTTGGTGCTTAAAGAATCTTTCATCAATCTAAATGACTCACAGCGATCCTTTGCCACGAAACTTCGTACTTTCTCAATAATTTCAGGTGTTCTACATGAAATTAGTCTTCCACTTCGTTGATCATCTACTGTACCTCTCCCATCGAAAAACGTTTGCACCACATAAAAAAATATTTTATCTACTTAAACAACAACCACTGTAAATTTGTTTCATGAGTTGGTATGTTTCCAAAGCACTCTTTTTTTTTTTTTTTACCAAGTTTTGCGTTAAATTTATTCACAGCCGTTTTCTCCAACTTAGCAAATCAACATGAAAAAAATTCTTTTCTGCAATGAACGTTTGTTTTCTATCAGCTACTTAACTAAATGCGCTCAACTTGTTGACAGCGTGTCAGCAGACCATGGACGTTATGACACATGCGCATTTACACTCTTGGTGTCATTATAACCTGGGACGAGTCTTAAAACGTATTTGACGCATTAAGTATATCTTTACTTTACTAGTAGAACAACCAGAAAGAGTCATCCGTCAGTTTTGAATTCAATGGAGAACACGTGATTGTATTTATCATGTGACCGTCAGGAATTTGGCCCAATGGGTAGAACATACATGGATGTATGTGCAACTATATCAAAACTAATTGTTGCTAAATGCTGATGATTTATGATGATATTATAAATATTTAATTATTTCTAAAAACAATCAAGTTAGAAATTTAATTTTGAATTGTTTTTTCAAGACATATTTGAGGTCGCAATTCAGAGTCTCCCCCTCCCAATGTTTTTTGACCTTTCAACGGTCATCATTGTGGGCGATTGCCTCAAATCCCATTGTTCCATCTCTTGAATGACATCATCTGTGTTGCCAAATCCTCGACCTAGCTATGTTTTTTTAGAATAGGGAATAAGAGTGAGTGAGTGAATATTAACGTCGCCCTATTCAGCTACTCAAAGCTTTTGGTGACGGATCTCGTAATTTTGAATCTTGATCTAGTGACGAGGAGGATACTTTAGATGGCTCCCCTCAACTTTTAACGGATATGTACGCGTTTCTTCAATTAATCCTCTTGGGGAAATCTTTGGGCTATCCATTCGCGTTATACTCAACTAACCCTTCGGAAAAAGAGAATTGGGATATTTAAATTAACTTAATATAAATATAATCGAAGTTTTCTAGATTGAAGAGAGAGTAGAAGAGAAGATATACTCGAGTCAGGTGAGATTGCTACTGAAGACCTAATATTAGAATTATTGTGATTTGAGACTTATAGGGAGGTAACTTGAAAGTGGCGATATTTCACTCAGATGGATTTGATATCAAATTAAATCGGATGATAGGTTAGATCATTTATTAAGTTAAGGATCAAGCTGGATAGTCTCCTAATCGTTCGTGCATTATCGTCGTTGTTCCACCTTTGCGGTTAGCACCGAGACATTCTCTTACTGTTATTAATTGAAATTGTGTCTGTTCTTTGTGTGGTAAATAGATTAATTGGATCCTGTTGAGTGTTTCTTCACTACCTCCAACAGATCTAGGTGCCCGAGAGACGGGCCCGAGCTTCTCACAAACTAACTGTCCCATCACACCAATGATTGTTCTTCTGTATCACGAGAAGAAGAAGCAGATGCATTGTCGGCAAGAAGACAAAACCCTTTGGTGGTTATCCTCATCACATGACCATGGCTCGAAATTATGAGGTCCGTTGCCAATAGCCTTCGTGTTGCTTTATAGTGAAAAGTTAGTTTAACTCACTCACTGGTCTTTCAGAACAGCTATACATTAAAGCAGCATTTTTCAAACTTTGGGGTGTGCCCATCTAGGGAGGCACGAACAGATAAAAAAGTCGAAAATAATAGATTTTTTTAAAAAAAATATTGATTTACTGAAAATAAACAAACAAAATATGAAAAATAAAGCACACATTTACACTGATATAATATACTTATAAACGTATCAGTATTACACAATTCATTTTATAATTAATTTAACAAACATAAGTTATGAACAAGTTTAATAATTACCAGTGACAGCTATGTGTTTGTCATATATAACATCACATACAAACACTAACACTTATATTGACAATTTGTGCGGCTTATAATTAATTCCGATTAAAAATTGATTCGCTCTGCAATGCCATCGTTTTCTACGTAGGTGCGCGTATGTGATGTATTGGGGGGGGGGCAGAAAAGGAAGCAAAACCTTCTCAAACAATGGCAAGGTCCTTTTATTGCATTCCAAAACCTTATTAATAGTTTTTTATGAATAGCCGTGCGCAGAAAAGATCGTACTTAGGAAAGACATATATAGATGTCCGGGACAATAAACTCTTTGGCTGAGCGAGACGTTTTTATATGCCGGTGGCACTTAAGAGTTTAAACTCGTATGTAGTATTAGCGTCAAAGTACAATATCATTGAATTTAATACATTGTTATTGTAGGGAGAGGACGCGATGAAAATTATGATTGAATAATATTGTGCCGCCATTATTGAAAGTTTGAGAATCCCTTCATTAAACTTTTTATAATTAGAAATGCATCTACGAGTGAACCAGTTTTACTTAAAAATACGTTCAAAACTTTCCTTTTTCTTATAAAATAATTAATTTCGTTTCCCCACATTTTTACGCTTGAGAATTTATAATCTATGGCAGTTGTTCTTAAACCGTGTTCCCCGGAACCCAGGGGTTCCACGAGTCCCAATGAAAAAATCGAGAAGTAAATAATATGTATTCAAAATGAATTCACTTTCTCTATCAAGTTTATATAGTTAAAAGTATCTATAGAGCTCATCCTACGCATTAAAGCTGAATGTTTTGTTTTTTGTAATAACTTATGCAACACTTTTTAAACTTTTATTATAATATAATAAATTAATATTAAAACGTGTTTTATATTATATATATAATTTACTATTAGATTGAGAATATTCTATTGTTTACTGTTTTGAGTTCCCCGAGATAATTTCTACTCTTTAGTTAACAAAATGCCTTGCAAGACTAAATACGTAGTTTTCCAATGGAAAATTCATTTTTTTGTATTTGTGGTGAAAACACTTATAATGAAGAAGAAACTACTTATCAACGTATCACTAGATTCGATTTTAAAATCTAAATTTAACAAGAACAACATCTCTAAAATTTAGGTTGAAAATTCATACGAAATACACGGGTTTCCTCATACAGCCATAAATATTTTAATGCCGATTGTGTTTAAATGAAATATATAATATTATATTTCTGAACGTGAGTGGCAACAAAATCAAAGTACAAAACAAATTAAACTCTGAATAAGTAATGCGATTGCATTTAATCTCAATAGAACTAGGCTTCGACAGCTTGTTTGAAAAAAAAGTAAGCACGTATCCCAGTTATTAATTAAAGCATGGATAAGTGACACTTAGATCACAAATTAATATTATTAATGAGCAAAATTATATTAAAAATTAGATTATAATTTTTTATAATTAATACAATACATTTTTCAATTGCCTTTACATAAAGTGCCCAAAACATGTTAATCTACTTTAAGTATTATTGTGAGATATATTCTTCGAAATATGTGTATGGAGAATGGGGTTCCACAAAAATCCTTTCTAGTTCTAGGGGTTCCCCGAAAACCCTTTCTAGTTCTAGGGGTTCCACGAAAGCACCTTCAAGTTCTAGGGGTCACTGATCCGTGGAAATTATTACTAATAATATCAAAACTTTATTACTTGAATTTGTTGAATATTTCTAAAATTCAAAATTAATAATAATTATAACAAGGCAAAATCTACAAAAATTAAACACGAAATACTTTGTTTCAATGTGCCGGACATCACCGCCTTCTCCCAAATGATTACAAGAACAAGAGGTATAACCTACATTATTTTATGACCTTCAGTTAAATTATCTTTGTCCAGTTGGGTATTTTCATCATTCCAACGAATACGTATAATATATAAAATTATGAAGGCTGAATGTCCACATTTTATGTGTCCACCTCAGTATACGCGACCTTGGGCCCTAAGGTGCATCAGCAGATGTTCCGGTCAGGTGGTCAGTCTGACGCGAACCCCCGTGCTAAGTTCCCAAGCAAGCTTGGCACTCATTTATCGACCCATTGAAAGGATGATTGGCTGAGTCAACCTTGCCCAGCCCGGGAATTGAATCTCGGACCTGTGTCGTGGAAGCGTGATGCACTAACCACTCAGCCATTGGGCTTCAAATTTAATACTTAAACTTGGTAATTTGTACGGTTTATAATGAAAGTCATATTGTAGCTTAAGCGTCAAAGTTCTGAAAGTTCGTACGGAATTCAGTGCATTGTTATTATATGCAGGGAAGACACGATGAAAATTTTGATTGAAAACTGCGTCGCAATATTGAAAGTTTGAGAAGCACTGAGTTAGTCCAAACACAGCAAAAACATTCTTCAGTATTTTCAGAAATTAACGTTTCATATCTGTTGTAGTAATTCTTAAGTCCTGCAACTTTGTAAACAAGTTAGAAAAAAAGAAAGACTGATTAACTCTACTACATAAAAATTATGGCAAAAAGTAAATCACGGAATGAAAAAAAAATGCTACCCCTATTATGTCACGGATTCCCTCACCCCTTCTGTTTTGGAGAAATAATGTATCCATCTTCGCTCATTTACGAGCCTAATAACACAAAATCTCTCCGCTTCATAAATTAGTTCCAAGCCATAGACTCATCTTGAATGTCCAGAGATAGCAGGATAAATCTCAGACGAGGAAAAAACACAATTTGGATTATATGCAGGCCTTTTTTCCCTGAAACACATTTTTAGAATATTTTTATGCTTTATCCTGATTTATTACGGGCGTCTAAAAAACTGTTGGGGTCATATATTGTGCTTAGCTGTAAACAACTTAAGTTTATTTTGAGTTTCATAATTCCTAACGACATTGAAACTTGATATTTATGCAAATAATTGAATAACAGGATTACACATTGAATCTGAAAAAAAAAATTAATGGTATAAATAAAGAAATGCATATTATTGGTAAGGAAATATTGCGTACGAATGGGCCAATACATAAATGCAGGGTCAACGGAGCTTTATATACAGTTTAACAGGAATGCTTAAGAATTTAAAATTTAAGATGTAAAAATCATATTTGAAAAAAATAATTTAAAAAAATATATTTACTATAAACTTGTTATAATTTTTTAATGAAATAAGCGAGTTTGATTCTTAAAATACAATGTGAAGCATAAAAACTATTATTGATGGAGTAATAAGTAATAAAAGATATCTTATCCAATTGTAGTTTAATTTTTATTATATATAATTGAATTTAATTCTACTTATTTTCAACACTCGTTTTTTGTTTTTTACTAATTTTTTTAATAAAGAAATTAAACACATTGGCCAAATGACTTGTCACTTAATCTAATACTTGATGCTTCCATCTTTTGCTTTGTATATATCATTAACTCGTCGGGGTACTGATGTACTCGTAATATGTTTCTGACATTCTTCTACAATGACTTCAGACCATGCTTTATGAAGTGATATTTATAGTCCTTTGATATTTATAGGACGGTTATTCAACCTTAAATACCAATCATAACGATATCATCGATTTAAAGCTGACAAATAAGGTTTTTGTGTTGGTTGTCGACTTTCAACTCAAGGAATATAAGTTCTTATCGCATTGTTCTGTGAAAGATCTTTGTTTTCAATGTTAAATTTAACTCCTTCGTGATTTCTAGAGTTGCCAATCGTCTGCTTTCCCTATTTTTCTGGACAATCTGCTTTGATTTCCTCTCATGACGTTTTGTCATTTTCTTTTGGGTCTATGTCCCTTTGATGATGAAGTTTTTGTGATACCTTTAGTTAAATATGCTTTATATCTCCTTATAACGTTATATAAAGATTTTTAAAAAAGTATTTGTATATTGATGTATACATCTGAGTTTTTCATTTTTAATAATTTTAATCGCAAGCAATATTTGTGTGCTACTAGAATTAATATTTGCTTAGGCGAAAATGCTGGTTGGTCTGACCAGTTTTCTATTTGATTTCGTGTTTGGAAAAATATTTAAATGTTCACTTAAAAACGTATTAAATGGAAGTTCAGCATCCGCATACACAATTCCCTTTACATTCTTCCAAAAGAAACGCAAAAGACAAACAAAAAAGCTTTCTGATTAATAAATAATTTTGCTAGTAAAAACGAAATGAAAAAGATAACAAAAAGGCGCCTCGAATGCAAACGACATTCTTTTTGTTGATATATCTCTGTTAGAGGATTGAGAGTACTATTGCTTTTTTTTATGTTATGCGTACTAAGCTAAAAAAAATCAGCTTTCGTATGAGAATTCATACGTTCTTAGCGGAGTCCTAAAACTTTTTTTCACTGTCGGTTTTCATTGTTTATTCATAACCTTTGTAAAATATCTTAACAATGTTTCCTATTTTACTATAGTCGCATGGATTTTTTTCATGATCAACATCTCATGTTTACAACTTTTGAAATTATTTTTCATTCAAGACTCTGTGTTAATTTATAAGTTTTATTTTTAACTTTATCCGTTTGATTTTTTCTCCCAAAAAGAGTAATATAAGTATTACAGAGCAGAAAACTTCAAAGGAGTATAAAAAAGGGATTTTTTTAAAAAAAATCTGTAACGCCCTTCTAACATTCCCCGGGAGTTGATTTCCGAAAACCCTGTTCGTAAAGGATCCGTATTCAACAAAAGAATGTTTTTCTGCTAAATTCAAAGTCAGTTTGTGTGATAATTCAAAAACGAGGATACGAAGATTTTTTTTAATCCATAATGTACCCGTAAACACCCGCTACCCCCCCAGGTGTGGAATCTCTCAAAACTCGTTCTTAGTAAATATACTCTATAAAAGAAACTTTGATCCAGTCTGTCAAGTCTATGAGTGTAATAGTTCAAAAGCGTACATTTTTTTTTTCTGTAACACCCCACAACTCCCATAGGGAGTCAATTTTCTCAAAACCCGTTCTTAGTGGATTTCTATTTAAGCTCTTAAATGCCACTGGCGACTATATACGTCTCAGTGAGCCATTGCGTTATCTGCCGGAACTTATATATACGTCTTTCGTAGGTACGATTTTTTTATTTGCGCTGCTATCAATACAATTATACTAAATGCTTTGAAATGTAATAAAATGTTCTTAAGACTGTTTCCGAAGGATTTACTTATTTCAGAGAAATATTTGCTTATTTATTCCTTTTACTTTCTCCTCAATGCACGTGTTACATTTAATTGGCAGTTAAGGGATTAACGAAATGATTATACCCACCAAATTTTAAATTGCAGTAGAACGTCGTTTATCCGAATCAAATGGGAACAGTCACTTTTCAGATGCACGATTGCTTGGATAATCGAAAATTTAATGCGATCCATGCAGTATATGAAATCGGACACTATACGAATATTGAAAATCATCACATGCGGAAAACGTACGTGAAGAAAAAGCGAAACAGGGGCAAAATGTCGCAATTTTGCCTTTATTGCGGAAAATAATCACTTATTTTTCGTTGTACCATTGTACACCTTCGTTGTTTCACTGCAAGGTCTTTGACTCTCTTGAGCACCAGTAGTTGAGTAGGACAGCACTCTTATTATTATTCGTACCACTCCATAGCTGTCTCTAACGCAAAAAACGCGACAGAATTTGGTGGACCCTTGCTACTTTCGTTGTTGTTGTCCTCGTCTTCATCCGTTTCATCGTCGACAGGGTCGGATTTTTCCTGCACGGAAGTCACAATCTCGTCATCATTTAGCATTTGAAATCCACTGTCTTCTGCATCGCATGCCACCCAGGTTTCTCAATCTTCTTCATCGCATTCTTGAAATCCTGGGATCGATTGGACAAAGTCAGTAATTTCCTCCCTGTGGTCGCCATTGAAGACTTTTTCGCCTTCTAAATCTGGCCACAGCTTATTCCATGTATTTTTTAGGCTCTGTCTTTCGAGCGAGTCCTCACACAAATCTAAAACGTATTCATATATAGTGTCATGTAGTTGACAAAAAAACTGGTTTGGATATTTGACTCTCCGGATAATAAACGTTCGGAAAAATGACGTTTTACTGTAGTAAGTTTAATAGTTTCGAGATATCGTGATGTGTGAGTGAAGGAGTTTCAGTTGCTTTTCTCTTATATATTTATAGATATGAATGACTCCTAAAAATTATCGTATATAATTTTGTATCTTTATTCATAGAAATATACATCGTTTTGAATAATTCTTATTGTTGTAAAAAAATTAAATTTTGATTCCCTATTTCTTAGATTGAAAATAATTATTTTATGCTGATTAATGCTAAAGTCGAGGCGTGATCTAAACAATGCATTTGATTCCTACGAATTTTTATATTTTATATTTCTTTATTAATTTTTTAAATTAAATTATATCAATTATGCTTGTTTGACAATTTAGATTACAAATAAACCTTATGTATGATCTCGTTTCCACTCTGTCTCTGTATTCACACCACCAGGAAATGAAACATTAGGTACCACAACAAGCAATTATTTTGATAATTATTATGTTTCCTGGTTCTTATCTTTATCATTTTGACTATGTTCAAGTCAAAATGATGCAACCTGGCATTCCTCAGATAAGTGAGCTTGCGTCACAATTGCAAAGAAACGACAATAGCCACATGGCCGTCATTCCAAGCAAATTTATGAAGCGGGTACACACATGACGGCAGATCGAATCATTTACAGAAAAATGTGGACGCACGACCATATTTTGGATGGTTAAAAATGAAATAAATACTTCTGGATCATTAATTATAAGAGGTAAAAATAATGTAAGCTATTAACTATGACTTTCTTAAAATAAATATCTCTATCAGAATGCCAGTGTTATTATTATTATTATTTTGTATTTAAATCTATTCGCTTCAAAGACAAAAAAAAAGTTAAAATTGAGTAGATTCTGAATTAATTATTTAAAATCTTATCGATAAATAATTTTAAAGGTCCATAATCCTTTGAATTTAGATAATTTAAATAAAAATTCTTCTTCATATTACCGATAAGTTTTAGTGCCTTCTCGATTACAATGTCATAAATTATACTTTAGGAATAATTTTAGAAAATTTTTTTTTAAAAAAAAGTTTTTTTTTTATTTACGTTTACACGGGGTTATAAAAGGGATTATTGTTGTAAAAATAAACACATTGGATGATTTTCTAGACCGTAATACGGAATTGAAAAAAAAAAAAAAAAAAAAAAACAGAATGAAGTAACACAATAAATGATCAAAGTTTACACCCGAACTTAATGGTGTTCTGAAAGACATTTGATAATGTTACATATATTATATTCTGACGTATAAACCGCATGTATACTTTCAAATTAATCTTTTAAATGTGTAAGTATATTTGCCGTATAACATGCAACCCTGTTTTTACGAAAAACCTGAAATGTACACTTGCAATGCTACTTTGTTTTGAAATATTCTTCCAGGCTTTTGAACAACTGTGTTAGAAGGTACGTGGAATTTAGAAGGTGAAAAAACATTTACAAAATGAAGTCCGATGCCTCACATCAGTCTAGAAACAACATGTGTGTGGATAATGAAAGCATGGAATAAGAAATTAAACCTGACATAATTTAAAAGTCTTTGAAACAAATGTAATACATCTAACAATATAAAGCAGAGATTCGCAAAGTTTTTGTTTCATAGACCCCTTGCCAATTTATTCGTTTTGGGGTAGACCCCCCACCGTATCTAAAATTCTGAATTTTTGCAAACTTATCAACTTAAATGGTATGGTGGTGGTGGGACTAATCTCCATCTTGTCTAGTGAAACTTGACTTGATCTGTGAGTCTATAAATCTGTACAAAGTCTAAGAACAGCAGGGAGGAAGCAACAGCCTCCTCACCGGAAAACCCCAGACATTGCAAAATGTGCTGAGGAGAAAAAGGACTGATGTTACATTTGGGGCAAATTGGGAAGCTTCTTTTACCACCTTCAAAATTCATGTGTACCTCAGGTGACCAGTCGAAAATCGCGAGAATGCCGTCTGATATTATCTGGAACTCTTGAATCATATGGCGGATCCAGGGTGTCTTTGGAAGTATTATGGATGTACAGGAGTTACTACCCAGGTTCTACATATTAATTATTTAGCCCTGGAGTAGATCTGTGGACGTAAGAAATATGAGGTCCACAGGATCACTGGTAGCCGTCTCCGCTACTTCGTTTCCGGGCAGGCCTATATGAGAAGAGACCCATTGTAGTTGGATAGGATGCTGACTACTAAATGGTACTTAATTGGTATAGAGCTACTTACTTTGAAAGATTAAAATTTTTAACTGTAATGAATTATAGTGTTTAAGGAAAACATGTTAATTGAGCTAAAACTTAATTAATACATAAAAACTGATCAGCCAGCAGGTGTTCATAATTGGAGGTATGAATATGTTGCTTCAATAACAAATTTTCAATATTAGGCATCAATCTTGTTAGGTTCAACCCTAAATCTCTTAGTTTAGTAGAGTCCAGTCTTTTTTTTTTTTTTTTTTTTTTTGATTTTGGAGATTGGCAACCGTGCTGAAACTGCTCCTCAATAGGAAAAAAATTAAAAACTTTCTTTCATTATTACATAATATGAAAAAAATGACAGATTTGTCTTTTTAAAGCCAAAATTGCTTACACCCATTTCAAAACTTTAATTTAAAATCTACTTTACAGCCTATTACGATCAGTTCCTCTTGTAATATGACATTTGTTTGTTTTTTTTTCAATTTGGCTTTGCGAAGTTAATCTTTACCGTAGTGATTACCATATTAAAAATCTGAATATTGGCGTTTAAATGTTGAACGTAGATTGAAACATTTTCTTGGCAGATTTCTTTGGCCAATTTCCTCCTTTAGCTTAATTCTGACAAGAAACTCTGAAATGATGGTACTTGTTTTAATAAAATGTATGCTGTCAACTAAATGTAATTAAAAAAATGTAAACTACCAATTAACCTCATTAAACTTAGTAAATAAATCTGTGAAATAGGTAGAATCTGGTTTACTTTGATTAAATTTTCTTTTAAAATTAAAGCCATGATCTGGTTTAATGAGAGTCGCTATTGTAGACCCCCTTTTCACACTTCATATACCCAAAAATTACTTTTTCGCTGACGTGTATCCCTTGATGGTCGTCACAAAGCCCTGGGGGATATAGATAAGGTGACTAGTTTTTTACAATGAAAAGAAGGACGGGTGCGCGTGAAAAATTTAAGAAAAAGTTACAACGTAAATATATGAAACATTTTATTAATTCAAATAAAAACACGCTAATTACGCTTGCAGTCCTTTTAATTATTTACTTAAACAAGTATTTTTCCATTGAATACTTTTTGTCAACATATTATTTTCTAATACACCAGAAATTTCGTAGCAAAAAATATCCTTCATACTGAATTTTACGGTAAGTACTGCAGCTAAAATATCAACATTCCATCATTTCTCACTTATCTAAAAATCATTACCAACTGAAAAAAACTCTTCCAACTTCTGCATTAGTTCCAGAGCAGCACAACATAAATTACACACAAGAATAACTAAATTATCACATAAAAAAATGTTCATTTTTGAAATAGTTAAGTACTTCCACCCATAGAGGGAGGACAGAACCTATAAAAGGAGGACGGTTGGTCACCATAAAATAGACCACTTTGGTAATCACTTATCTAGAGGGAACGGAATAACAGAATAACAATGAGAGGGAAGATGAAACAGAAGTCAATGATGTGCTTAAAAATATAACGGAATACAATTTTGACGAACATGTCATCCAATAATGAAAGTTCATAACGTATTTCACTTCCTTTAAATAAAAAGTATTTAGATATACGTAGAAACATAATTTTCTTATGCCCATCTTCTCTTAGTTTTAAAAACAATCATTTTTATATCCGGTATATAATTTGTATCTGTAAATTTCTATTTAATTTTTGGGTTTAATTGCACGATACAGGACGGAAGATACGGTAAATCCAGTCGATGCTACATTAACATTGCATTGAGTTATCTAAGTGGTCAAATATAAATTCATTGAGTTGATTCAGTTAAAAACTGAATACTACACGAAGTATATTATGAAAGTGGTCAGTAAAATAAAGACTGTATTTGATATTTTATGACATATACTCTAATAAATTTATTATTGTACAACACAGTTGTTAGACCAGTTGAACACATTATTAATGTTATTCTTGTTATGTTAAATGAATTAATAATTGTGTGTGTGGAACGAAGAAGGATGGTCACAATATTAAATTATAATTTTCTTATTCATTCTTTAAGAAAAATTCTAAATAGCTTATAAAAGCCGAACGAATATATTTCTAATAAAATTTATTACAACTACTATTCATATGCTAACCTCGTATGACATAGGGAAATATATAGCAAAAATGCCATGCATACTTTATTCATATGCGAAATAAAAGAATTCTGTTCCTGTCTAAAGGGACTGTACTCTTTCGAATTAAATCAAAAAGTTATAATACAAAAAACAATTATGATTTTTTGCGGAATTTCTTTCTGAAATGATTTTAACCCAATTTTGAAAGATGTTAAGAAAAAACTTATAAGAATTTTTGAATATTTTATTCATTTTGAATACTTAAATTTGTTACCATTTTTTGAACTTGAAACTTATGCATATAGCACGATAAGAAACTAGTGATATCTTATATAAGATCATGTGAGATAGGTTCTTTGAACACAAAGACAAACACATTCTTAAAGACAATTATGTTACAAAAGCAGAAATTAAAAAGAAAAGTTTTAAAAACGAATTGATTTGAATTGAAGAGAAAAAATGATTTTCAACCATCTGAAATTGAAAATGAAACCCCACACAAAAGAAACAGCCCATAAAAAAGCCTTTTAAGAAACTTAAGAAATAAAATTGTCTTCTTGGTTTTAATGGCGGCTTTCTTTCGAAAGCACTTTTGAAAAAGAAACTCAAGTCACGCAATGGACATTTACTCTTTCTACAACATTAATAAGCCAAATTTTGGATTCTAAAATAGAATCTGAAAGCGGGTTTGTTTACATTTCTTAAACGAGTATTCGTGCATGGGGAAGTATTCTGAAAGAAAGAGAGAAGAGTGTATTTGTGTAAAGTGTGAGGTTTTGTTCTTACTTTTATATTCTCTTTTATCGAATCAAATTATCCCAGAGTCGACTATCATTTTTTGAATTTATTAAAATAAATAAGGATCAATTCTTATTTTCATTTATAAGCCTTCTAGGTGTGGAGTTTACAGGAGAGTGAGCAGATTGTATCCATAAACATAGTAGCCAAATGACTTGTCACCTACCACTTCAATTCCTACTATTAGCTCACACTCTCTATTTATTTATTTCTCTTAGTGGAATGTTCAATCGTTAATAAAATACATTTTAAAGCACTCCATTGGGCTGAAATTTTATATACATGATTATTTTGGATGGCCATAAAACAATTTAATTATAATTAATAAAAATTAATTGATCAAATCTAATTATTTAAAGAATTACGAATAAAGCCACGTTGGCATCATTTTGGGCGAATTAACTACCATTTTGGCGACTTGTGTCAAAACTTGGGAAAGTTTTTTTCATACGTTTTAAAGCATTCAGTTGGACTGAAATTTTATATACAGATTGTTTTGGATGACAATGCAATACTTCGAAGATAATTAATAAAAATTAATTATCACTTATTGTTGTGATTCTGTCATATGTATATACATATTTATATTAATTATAACTATTTAATAAAAAGTAGCTAAAATAAAATTTTTCTTTGTTGATCCAAGTAGGAATTGACTTAAGAAATTTTTTTTATTCTACTTGTTTTTATTTTTATTCTTACTTAAATTGTAAGTTTAGAAAATATGCATTAATATCGTAGAAAAAGTATTTGCCAAAGTAATCGCCTCTATCGTTTAAAGTTAAGATAGTTTTAATTTTATAAAACTATACGTTTTTGTTTTATGAGACCAATAAAGAAAGCTATTGGTGAGTTGAAAAGAGGGCCAATTGTTTATAAGTTACAAAATGGCGTGGCAGTATCTGAAATTTCCGTACAATTTAGATTATCAAACAGAAGCGTAATAAGGATATATAAAGCATATTTAACTATAGGTAGCACAAAAGCTTCTTGATATAAGAGACAAAGGCCCCAAAAAATGATAAAACGTGATAAGAGGAGATTGAAGTGGATTTTGAAAATAATATATATATATAATGAAAGCAGACAATTGAAAACTTAACAAATTATAAGGGACATTGATTTAAACTTGGACACAAAGATCTGCCTCAGAACAATATGGTGAGAGTTTAAATTTCTTGGGCTTAAAAGTGGATGAACAACACGAAAACCCTATTTTTCAGCTTTAAATTGAAATACTCTTTTTGCTTGGGGTAAAGAATGCAAAGTCTGAGACGCAGGTGCATGGAAAACATTGTATGAACCAATAAGCTTTATTTTACACTCTTTACAAATGATGAAAGACAAAGAATTCGCTTAGAACATTATGGAACTCTTAATCCAACCATCCCTCGAAGTTTCGAGAGTCTTGGTCAAATACATTCACCTCTGAAACTTCAAATCGAAAACACAGCAATATCTCAGATATTAGCAAGAAGAGATATGTTTAGTTATTATGTTACAAACCACTATCATTGTGTTCTCCAATTCAAATATATCCTAAGTTTTAATATTAGTTTGTATTGTAACTTTGAATTACAACAAACGCTGATAATGTTTTTACTTAAGATATATCCTCTCTTAAGCAGAGTTTCGAGTGATGAAATGGTATACATTCAATATAATTGAACTCATACCATATTTATATATTTATCTGACCTACAGAACAACAACTTTTAAGTAATAACGGTATAGGTATTTGATAAATAAAATAAAGATTGGAATCTTAAAAATGTTTTCCATATTCTGGTATAAATTACAATTATTATTCTTTGAAAGGACATCAACAGAATTTGAACACATTTTAATCATGAATACTTGCTTTAATATCCAAAAAATTTTAAATTTAGGAGAAAAGCGACTTTAATTATCACGAGATTTCTGGTACTATTAGATTTACATGCATGGAATTTGGTAAGCCCGTTTCTTTTGTATAGTAGAGATCCGCTAAGAATGGATTTTGAGGAAATTGACTCCCACGGGGAGTTGCGAGAGGTTAAGAGGAACTAACATTCATACTTGACATTAGACAGACATACTTGAAATCTGTGTGTGTGTGTGCGCGCGCGCGCGCGATTAGTATGATTCTAATAATGAGTAGAGATCCACTAAGAATGGGTTTTATGGAAATCGTCTCCCAAGGGGGTGGGGAGTTACAGAATCATGTTTCTTTTGTTGAGAACTGATAAGAACGGGTTTTGCAGAAAACGACTCCGAAAGACGGGGAAGAGGGTGCGTAAAAACTAAATGCACTTAAGTTTTTTTAAAAAAAGACCTGGCATTTTAAAATTAAGAGGCGCGGGCCATAAAAGTGTTTAAATCTCATTGCAAGCTTAATGCCAGTATTCAACATAAATAACTTAAAAAAAAATTATATACGAGGTGTGTGACACACACACACACACACAAAACGATACTAGTCCAATAAATCATTTCACTTAAAGAATTAGTTATCGGTGACAGTATCACCTTCAAAGTAGTTCCCTTCAGCATTCACACACTTCTGCATTCGGTGCTGCTATTGTTGGTAACAGTTGTTGAACGAGGTAGTTGGAAGTCCTTTTAGGAGATTTTCTGTTTTTTCCTGAACCTCTTGAACTGAGGTAAAATGGGTTCCATTTCAGAAAGATGTAACTTTGGGAAGTAAAAAAAATGCCTAATGGGGTCAATTCAGTTGAATAAGGGGATGTTCTATCTCAGTAATGGTTTTGTTGTTCAAAAATTGCTTGGCAGATAGGGCCATATGAGATGATGCATTGTCCTAGTACAACAGCCATCCATCACTCCCCAATTCTGGCCTTTTTTTCCTAATTTTTTCACGAAGTTCTTTTAGTACTTCAATGAAGTATTATTGATTAACAATCTGACCACTGATGTGAGAGGGGATTATTTCATATCACAGATTTTGTTGCTGTTTCGATTTGTCATCGCTTACTTTGGGTTATTAACACGTTCATATCATCTTTCACATCGTCCCTTTCTCCTGAAAACTGCTTAAGCCGTTCAAACACATGTGTCCGAGACAAAGTTTTATCCCCATATACCTCGGGTAGTATTTGGAATGTTTTTATGACTGATTTCTTAGGTTTCACAAGAAACTCGATGTTGACTCAACATTTTCCCGGCAGAGTGCATTTGCACTGTTCACTTAAGGACGCAGTACTCCAAACTTACGTGATCGATTAAAGCGAAACTGACCACATGGATAGAGGAGATACGTAAGATAACGTCACACAAACAGTTGCTGCCTACTCCTTCCAACTGCACCCTTTGTCTCATTTTTTTGTGTCACACCTCTTGTGTGACACCGCCTACATAGTAAAGTGTGAGAGTAACGGCTGGCATATGCGTATATTAAAGGATACAAAAGTAGTTAAGGGGTGAATACCAAACAAGGTAAAATCAAGCATTTATTCCCATTTTTTTTTTATTCTTGAAATTTAAATTTAAAAAAATCTTCTCACTGGCAGTAATCCTTTCCGGATAAAAAGTTAATCAATTAAAATACAATTCCAAACGGATCTTAAATTACATTTCATAAATATTATATTTTTGCAAATTAACTTTTTTGTCACAAAGTTTTTTAACTTATTTAAATGTAATAAATTTTTCTTATTTCACTTTTAGAATAGAATGAATCCTCGTCTTTTTTTTCTTTGACGCATAAGAACTTCTTTTGCGAAGAACGTAGGTTCTTTTACTTTGCTTTTAAAAATGAAATACAAGGTAAAGTTGCATCTGCATAAAATTTCTTTTTGTTCAACTAAAGGAAGAAAACAATGAATGAAAAATAATTCTACAACGTGTTTTTTATCAAACATTCTGAGAATAATAAACAAAAAAAAGGAACACATGGGTAAAATAGCTTTCCCTCGTGTGTTTTTTCTGAGGGAGCGTGCCCAACTTTTTTCCCTCCAATAGAGTGGGGGGAAAAGTTCCGACCTTCGTATAGAATTATAATTTTTCTTGCAGAGCTACACTTTTTCTCTTCCAAGCGTGTTGTGAGGGCATTTTTTTATTTACCTCCTTGTGGAATACCCTATATTTTTTCCCCACTTCTCTACCATTTTTTAAAAATTTTCTTTTGCCTTAGCATTGTTTGTATACGGCATTTTAGAGATTGGTTTTCTTATCCATAATAAAGACAAAGAAGATAGAAAAAAATCAGGTAATTACTTTTAGGAATTTGATTTTTTTCTGTTACCTTGTTTTTTGAAAGTAAATAAATAAATAAACGAATCTATTTTTTTATGGATAGATGTGATAGTAGAAATTTCATTCATTATTTTATCATGAGAGTTATATGTGATTTATCTTTTGGTGTAAAGACAACTATAACCTCTGAATTTCACTAAAAAATCAAAATCTTCAGAAGTTCTCTTGTTAAGTGTTATAAAAATAGCTGAATAGATTAATTAACACATTAATCAGTGAAATTTAATAATTTGTCTCGATATTAATCCTTTGTACCAAAAGAAAAGGTACAAAAGGAACATTTAGATCCATATCCATGCTCATTGATGAACATGGACATGATTTTCTAAAGATTGTATGATGTATATATGTTACCATTAAGGAGACAGTGGACTTATAAAAAACTCTTTTTTAATTATTAATTAAGAGTAATAGAAATTTATAAGTATATACACTGGAATACTAGTAGATCAAATATATCTTTACAAAAATATTTTCAACTTAGTTTTTTTTTAAATTGAAAAAAAAATGAATAATTTTTAATTTTTAAATGTATTCCAGTTGAACTTCGTCTAACATTACTAATGTTATTATTAGTGTACACTCCCGAGATCTCAACTCTTCGTCAACCGAAAGCTATTAAAATCATATGATTTCCGATAGATGCTTTTCTAATTGGTCTGAATACGTGGATGATGCAAGATTGCTTCATCGTTCTTTAAAAAGGCTAATGTTTTAGTTTTAGGGAGATATATTGATTATTTTCCATTTGGCGAGAAAACTAAAATTTCATTGTTACATGAAGTCTTTAAGGGCTCAAAACCCTTATGAATTAAAATTCCTCAAGAGAAAATTTAAATGAATTATTTCATAAAAGTATGTGCTTCAATTATGTATAAAAAGAATAGGATATCGTGACTGCAAAATTTACTTACTGACTTCTAAAGGCATTAATGCTTAAGTTACACATATCTTTCAAAAAATTTATCATGTAAAAATAAAATAATTAATTTAAAAAATGATTACACAAACCATTTTTATAAATTCAGAATTATATGCAGGAGCTAAATGCTTTTTAAAAATATGTGCACTTACAAAAACTGTACTTTTTTGGAAAAAAAAGTTCAATTTAGCTTTTTCTGCATTTTACTAACTTCCAGATGCATAGTTACAAAGTGTTCTTCCGAAGCCAAGACATGAAAAGAGCAAAAAAGTATAATGTTAAAATGGTTCTGCCTGATAGAAATTTAGTTTGGCGTCCCGCTGTGTATGCTGTGCATTATGCTAGGAAATTGAGTTAACCTAAAGTAAACTTTACCATGAATTATTCTTCTTTTATGAGCTCGAAATCTTTTCGGGTTCTAAAGAATGCATTAGGCGAGTGTTTGTAAGTGAGTTATTTAGTTATAAAGCTTAATTGAATCGTGAACCGTAACACATTGCTAGTGTGTAGCGGTTTCTTTTATTTTCTTTAAGACGGGCTAGATTTATACTTTAAAGGTCAGCGTATTTTATATTCTAGGTATTATGAATGGATAGATAATAATTAAAAAAATATATTGAGATAAACTTACTGAACTATAAAATCCAGAACATTCATAATTTCGAGATAGAATATATATATTTAAAGATGAATATTTATATATTTCATTAGGTAAAACTCGCTAAGTATGAAAAAATCAAACAATCATTTACTAAGAATAAAATGAAGGAAAGAATTCTGATGAAAGATTAACTGTTGAAAGAAGTGTATAGATTAAAAAGAAATCAAAGTTATAGAAAAGGTCAGATAAAGTCGTGAATTTAAAATATGTTTCGCAGAAGCTGTGTTGAAAGCGGACCATCCATGATGACCGTGTTTGCGGCTTGAATTTGAACTGGCCACCATCGAGTCCTAAGTCCTCGCATCAAATGACTGGGGCAAACAGGAATCCCCTTTCGGACTAGTCGTTAATCGTTTTTGTTCCTCGCATTTTTTGGTCGCGACTTATAGGAGAAGGAGTTACTGCACACCCCCTTCCTAGGGAAGAAGGTTGTGTTTTGTTGTTGAAGGACTGTTTGAATGATACTTTGAGAAGGCTATTTTTCCAGCCATAACTACAATCGTTTTCTATTTGCAGTGGATTTGAGTGTCGTTGCAACGTTCTCCCGTTGACGTTAAGGGCAGTCTCTTGTTGAGAAATATGGCCAGGTTAATTGCGCGTATTCCATTTGAATCACTATTCGTTACTTATTGGGAATGACTCAGTTATACTCTTTATAGAAATGCACAATCAACCAGTAGAGTTAAGCTGTGCTACCACCTAGTGCTCAATTCCTGAGTCACTACTTCAGCATTTTGCTGTTGTCTGTGGCTTACTCGTGATGACCTTGGTTTCTGCTTTGGAGGATGGTGATTTCTGCCGCTCATGGTCCGTGATAAACATTTGTCAAAATATTTGAATCGTGATCTTACTAAGGACGAGTCTGCTTGCTCCCTGGGCCCAGAGCAGTTGGTCTATGTTTCAAAACTTCCCTCTGCTGAATAAGTATTTTTTTTTTCTGAATCATCAGTGGTAAGTACGCATCTCTGTTTTTGCAATGTATGTTACTACAATAAGAACTTGAATATAGCCATTCACAGTAGATATTTAAGATATCCGACTACGTTCAGAACCGTGATTTTGCAAAAGTGTATAAATGGATAATATTGATGATATTTAGTGTCACTTAGATTAGAAAACGTATATAAAATTGTTTTAAGAATAGTATTACAATAAAAAATTATTTAAGTACAATATTTTGACTAAAATTTAACGTAGAATGACCCCTTTTCAAAACATTCTCCTTTTATGAAAAACGCTTCTATTATAATAATATTTTGCCTGTATATATCTCAGACCTCCGTACAGAGGCTGAACTAGAATTTTTAAAATATATAAATTAGAAGTGGATTTATCCATATTTTACTACAACAGAGGGAAAAAATTTTAAGAAAAAAACGCCGATAATTATTTCAATGGGTGGTAACTCTAAAAATAATGCGAATTTTTGAAACATTCTAGTTCAGACTCTCTGGAGAAGTCTTTACTTCATATAAGCACAAAATATTATTATTATAGAAGCCTTTTTTAATAAAAAAGAGAACGTTTTTAAAAAAGGTTATTTTAAATCAATTTTTTGCCAAAATATTGTATTAAAATAATTTTTTTTTATTTTGTAATAAAGTCCTTAAAAGAATTTTATACATGTATTCTAATCTAAGTGACACGAAATATCATGAAAATTATCCATTTATGCGCTTTTGCAAAATCACGGCTCCGAAAGTAGTGGGATACCTTAAGTAAAAGAAAGCTACAAGAGAGTTTTTCTTTTTAACAAGGTAGCTGCGAACAGAAAATGAAATTTTCAGACAGGAATCAAAAAGCAATAACATCAGTTATTCACCAACAACGTGAATTCTCAGGAATAATAAATAGGGTTTTAAACACCAAAACAGAATAAAAATATTTCAAGCAGAATGGTTCATTCTTCACTGACTGTATTATTATGATAACATTAAAAAAACGAAATCCTTTACAACTGGCACTAGCCGTAACCCAACAGTTTCACCCGACATTGTGTGACTATTTATAGTTTTTAAGTTATTGATATCTAAGTCCTGGTATTAAGCTTTCGATTGTTTAAAAAAATCCTTACAGGCCTCATCTCTAGATTTAAAAAGGACAGGGCAGGAATTTCTATAAGTTAAGAAACTCCTATCCTAAGCCCCAGGGAAAATTTCCACAAAACCTGTCCTTAGTGAATCTCTACTCAACAAAAGAAACAAGCTTACCAAATTTTGAATCTGTAGATCTTATAGTTCTAGCCCCTTCAGGACCGGCGAAAGAAGAAATAAGCGTTTACCCAGGCTCGCTTATTCGGAGAGTATACGCACGTTCGTTAACCAGGCAAATTTCCCTGCTAATCCTAATTTCATTTAAAAATTCGTATAAAATCTTTAATACAATCTTTTGCACTAAAATTTACATTTTGCTATCATTGATAATATCTGAATATACAGTATAAAAATTTTCGATGTATTTTTTTTAAAAAAAACAATGCTGAATATTTCAAGAAAATGTTTCATTTTAATAAAAAAAAGCACTCATTTCGGCATGATGATTAAAATAAAATAGACGCAAAACTTACAAAATACTATTTGGAAATGCCAAACGATAAATTTACTATCACATAAACTTGTTGTAGCCTTAACTGATACAAACCTTTTAAGTAACAGCTAATATATTACTTTTTTATTTGTAATTAATTCTCATATATTTCTTAGTATCAAATTAGTATTATATTTTCTGTTCTTATGGTATGGCAACTAGGGTTGCAATAGCAACGAAAAATAGTCGTTTGTTCTTACTGAATTAAAAATGAGTCACAAAGTAAGAACAAATATTTTTTTCCGTTAAAAATGAGTCACTGGGTTTGTTCTATAAAAATCTACTTTTTAAATGTACTTGAGTATTAAAATTATTCTTGTAAATGCGAATCACAAAATAAATACTGAAACTATTATTATGAATGCCTGATGCCCAATAAACTAATAAACTTTCTACATTTTTCTTACTTAGTCAAAATTTAAACAGAAATCCATATCGATATGAATTACGAGCCCTTAAATTCCCGATTCCCCCCAAAAAAATCTTAACATGTACATTCATAAATATCACGGATCTAATTAAAAAAAACTGGGAATCGTAAAGAAAAAAACCGGAAAAGAAAAAAATGGACTTAAACCGCCATTAAGTGTTTTGTAAAAATTAATATAAAAGCGCTCCAAACTCAGATCACACAGGTGTTATCATGGGCCTCAGAGCATTGAAAGAGCAATCACATATATGACACCATGGGCCCTGGAGGGAGAAACGCGTGATAAAATATGTGTGATCATGGGGCTAGATCTCTCGTGATGAGCGACTTATGTAATATCAAACGCCGCATACTTTGAGGCAGAAACCGTCAAAACTGGATTCTTGATGATTGGAAAGATTATGAGTTGGTTTCGAACTAATTTTCTAATATTACATTCACTCTTTAATTAAAATTAAAAAAATAATAATAATTATCTTAAAATTGCTCATAATACTTATATGAGGTAAACATTGCTTCCATATCATAAAAGGTACAAATATTTGAAAAAATTACTTCTCTACATTTCAAGTTTTAACAAAATGTTATATTTTTAAATGCTGTGATTCGTTTTTATGATAGTTTTAATACAGAAATCTTTTGTCTTCTAACGCGTTGAACTTCATGAGTCATTAAAAATTTCTCCAGAAAAGATTAAATACAAGAAAATGCTAGCGGAAAATATTTCCCGGACAAAATACCAATATCCCTTTATATGTGCATAAAAATGTCGCAAATCTAGGCTTAATATTTTATTGTGAATTCTTGGTGTGAATAATGCACATTCCAAAGAAGAAAATGACACCTCTAGTGCTTGCTTCTTGTGATAGATAAAGCCCCTGTTTGTCATTTTCTTTGCAAAATATTGTCTTGCTAAAGTTGATGGGTATTACGGGGATGAAACCGCTGAAAAATATGGCCATTACAGCAAATCGTTCGAATCTACTGCGATGGTTTGGAATTTTTTATGTCCTCGACGTAAGATTTTTATGCTTGGTAAATGCTGTTTTCAAAATGTGATTTCTTACTACGTCGACGCATATTCTTCGAAATAAGCTCTTCATAGCGAAAAATCAATGCTACAAAGTTTTAAGTTAGGTATTTTGAAGCATTCAAAAAACAAATGTTTTGAAATAAGTTTAAAATCAAAAGCGTGTTGGTATTGCTACACTTTTCAACTGAATTTTTTTTTTTTACAAACCCGAATAATGTAGTGTGGATAACACGAGTCTTGAAGATATTTCTAATAATCAGGTTATATAAATTTAAACTTTTGTCAAATGTTGGAAAAAATAAATATGGTTTTGATGACAAAGAAAGAATAATGTATTTCATTTTGGACTTTAAATTCTGATGCATTTACATTCTTTTGAAGCTTTTATTGACCTGCATGTTATACAGTAGAATAAATTATAAATTTTTATGTGAATTGACCACTGAATATTCTTAAATGTTCAGAGGCAGAATCATTTACAGGTAGGTAAACTAAATGCAACTACTAAGAAAAAACATTTATTTTAAAAGTTGACAATAATTTACATCAATCTACCGGCATTTATATATGTAAAATAATTTTATAATGATTTATTAAAATGAACTGCTATTAAATCATTCTTTTTTGAGAAATACTAAATAGTAGATTTGAATTTAAATTGTTTGCACGCTTTTTCCACCTTTTTTCAGTTTTTAATAAAAATCTGTATGTTCTAGTATTTACAAATTGCAAAGTATAACTGTATATTCTTGGACACAAATAAGCTTTTTTACATTAGTTAAAATATATATACAATCTATCCGATATTTTCAGTTTCACCTACTCTTACGTGAGTGTAATTGTTGTAAGGAAAATAATTCATGCCATTTAAATGAACATGTTTTTCTTCACTATAAATGCAATGGAATTTATTTAAAATAAGCCTTGCCTTGAAAATGGAAGTGATAAACCAAAAGTAATACATCGAGAAAGAACAAAAGAATTATTTCATTAGTGTTCTTATTCTGACAGCCTTACAAGTCAAAATAAAATACCAAGCCAGTTAATTCCATAACTACAGCAATGACATTGTCCAGATGGCATATGATGGGGTAAGTTTATGAAAAGCTTTCCTTCAGCGTGGCAGTATCAATTAATTTGTGAAAATTCTAGTCCGACAAACATTTGTTAGGAGTAACTGCTGAGAAGAAACAGGCATTCAGTTATAAATATTTTGAACATGCTTTAAGTAAAGACATTGTTTAAGAAATAAAGGAGTTATTAATGTTTACTTACGAAATGTTATACACATATTACCAGTGTTTCTGAAAACGTGGAACATCCCCTCCAACCCTAAGGGGGTGCGAGCATATTGAAAAATCGCAAATAGTGATTCATTCAAAAAATTATTAATTTACTGAAAGTAAACTAAGAAAATACATTCTTGTATAATAAAAAATAGAATGCATATTTACACTAATATAATAAATTTGTAAATGTATCAGTACTGCACAATGTATTTTATAATTAATTAATTAAACAATTCTAAGTGAAGAACAAGTTTAACAATTACCAGTGACCACATGGGCTTGTCATATATAAGATTATATACAAAAATTAACACTTATGTTGATGATTTGTACGTTTTATAATTAATCCCTTAACTGCCGATTAAAAATTCGCGATTCGCTCCCAAACGCCACCGTTTTCCATGTAGGCACACGTATGTGACGTATTAAGGAGGGAGGGGGAGAAAAAGAATATAAATAAGCAAATCCCCTGAAATAAGTTAATCCTTTGTAAATAATGTTGAAGTCCTTTTTTTGCATTCCGAAACTTTCGGAATAATTTTATGGATAGCAGTCACTGAAGAGATCATACTTCGGAAAGACGTATATATATGTTTGAAGCAGTTAACGCTTTAGCTGAGCGACACGTTTATATACGCCGACGGCACTTATGAGGTGAAGGTAATATTGCAGATTTAGCGATGAAGTAGCGTGTTTTTCAATTCAATACATTGTTATTATATGGAGGGGAGCGCAATGAAAATTATGATTGAATACAGAGTTTGTGAGAAGCACTGATGTACCCCCAATATATTTTCAGCCAGATATGTTTAAAGCCCTTTACAATATTCTTAAGCTTATTAAATATCCTGTTTCATGAAATTCAACTATCAGATTAGCATTCTCACAATCACCTCTTGTATTTGTAATGATATAATATGATTTAATTTTTAATTGCCACGTTAATGTCATTTAATAAGTTCTTTGAACAAATGTATAACTTTGACAGTTGGATATAAAGTTGACTCTGTAGTCCAACGATACAAATAGATTTTAGACAGTATTTGCAACATCGATAAGATTAATTTTTTTTCATCAAACCTTTATGAGTTATACCGAGGAGCCAAAGCATTATAAACATTAACTCAATAACACAGTGCGGCACATTTGTCTGCAAAACAACTGAAATGTTCAGTGACACGGGTGCTATAAGTTCTTTGTTGATGATTGGCGGAAATTTGTAATAATTATCTAAGACAGAGGTTGGCAACCTCTAAGCAGTGGCGTGCCAAACCAATCTAACAATATGATTCAGCGTGCCACACAGGACATTTTTGAAACATTTTAATTCCAGCTATAATGTATGCAGAGGTAGGAAATAGAGATCAACAATATAGATTTAAAGTTTTATCATGTATTAAATTTTGCATCATTTAAATAACTTTCCATCATAAAAATAAACAACATAAAATATAACTATTTTTTCTCAACAAAATTTAAAAAAATTGAAATTGAGTAAGGATCGAGTTTGATAGTCTTCTAATCATTCGTGTATTGCCGTCGTTGTTCCACTTTCCCAGTTAGAACCGAGGCATTCTCTTTCTGTTATTAATTGAATTTGTGTTGTTTTATTGTGTGATAAATAAATAGATTGATTGGATCATGGCGAGTGTTTCTTCCCTACCTTCCACATATCTAGGTGTCCAAGAGAGAGGTGATAACCTTTCAAAACCTTTTAACATGAAGCGGTTGCGCTGGACACAAAGCATACCAGTCTCACGAAATCCTTAATTCTGAGAAAACTGAGATTTTCAAATGCTACCTTAAAAACTCCATCAAAAAAAGATATGAAGCTACAAGTGAACCATAAGACACAATGTGCTCAGTCAAAAAAACACAATTAAGAAAAAATTCAACATGCTATTTGTCAAAGTGTAATAAAACTTCAACAACTTGAACAAAATATGACAATTTTGCCTTCAAGTAACATTCGTGTAATGTTAGTGAAAAGTGTCTGTGATTTGTGATCTTTATTAAAGTCGCGCACATTTCAAACATTTTATTTCAGTTTGATTAAATGTTTTTTCAAATTATGAAATAAAATTTGAAAAGTACTTAATACATGGTAACTATACTTTCTCTTAATTAAATGTTTCACTTGGAGTACGATTTTTATCGATTTTTATAATTATTTTAATAAAAATAATTATGAAAAAAAAGATTGGGGTGACTGCGTACCCCCCCCCCCATGACCATTTACGTTACTATCAAGCGCACGACTACTTCCGGGGTTAAACAAAGGAAAAGTCTTCTTTATGAAGGCATAGAACAGGGATGGCGAACCAGTGGCACGCGTGTCCTCAATGGCACGTGACGCAATATTTTGAGCATGCTAGTGATCAAAATTTTTTGCATTTTATTTCAGAATTACGAAGTTCACTATGAAGTATTATGAATAAACGCAAGTGATCGGTCACGGAACGGCTGGGAGCACACTTGTTTGTTATTGTCTTGCTGTAGTTACTTCGCGGACTACAGTTGCTTATGATACAAAATTTGTCTACGCATAGCATAGTCAATTTCGTTGACACAACCATATTTTAAAGTTTATTTGTGTTATATTTACGATTTTCAACTGTTATTTAATATGGTTAGTTCAGCAAAAGAGCACAAAAAGTGCAAGATAGTAAGTGTAACAGAGAATTTCAAACCTGGTGAATCTAGAAATACGGCATTATTAGTAAGGCAGAGAATGCGGAGTGTATTTTATGTTCTGGAACATTGGTATGCAGGACATCGTCTGTAAAACTTCATTTTGAAACAAGTCACAAATCTTCTCGTGGAAAAAGTGGACCACAGCAAAAATAATTAATTGCTTAGAAACCATTTGGTAGATGACTGCAATTCAGCATGCATTCTACTAAAAGAACATCTTACAACCTTAATATAAGTTATTTATTATGCAATCTGCAACACAGAAGTCACACTAGTGTTACTTTAATTTGAATTACACGTATAACTAAAATGTTTACAACTATACAGTGTATAAAATGTATTTTTTCGCAGTAAATAAAGAGTTTTGAGTTGTTAGTATTTAGTTTAATTATTTTCCCAATAATCATAAGTCAAACATTTTCGATCGTACGTCTATATCCCATGAAACACTTCTTCATAAAAAATGGCACGTTGATCCCAAAAGGTTCACCACCCATGATATAGAGAATAATAAAGGTACAGAGGTAGCTTTATGATACATGCATTGGTTATAAGTAAATATTAAAACACGGTCAATATAATTTCTTCAATTATAATACTCAAGCATCTCAAATCAGTTGATCGATCATATTTTGAAATGACTGAATCTCATTAACTAGACATGTGTGTCATTGTTCCTAATTTTCGCTTCAACTAATCTTTAAGGTATCCGACTACGTTCGGAACCGTGATTTTGCAAAAGAGTATAAATGGACAATATTTATGATATTTAGCGTCACTTAGATTAGAAAATGTATATAAAATTGTTTTAAGAATACTATTACAATAAAAAATTATTTAAGTACAATATTTTGACAAAAAAATGCACATAGAATGACCCATTTTCAAAATATTCTCCTCTTGGGAAAAATGCTTCTATTATAATTTTCACAGCATTTTTCACAAAAGAACATTTTGAATAAAAGGTTATTCTAAGTTAATTTTTTGCCGAAATATTGTATTTAAGTAATTTTTTTGTCAAAATGCCCTTAAAACAATTCAGTGACACTAAATATCATGAAAATTATCCATTTATGCGCTTTTTTTAAAATCACGGTTCCGAACGTGGTTGGATACTTTAAGGCGAACCTTATTGGAAAAAGACGAAAGAAATTTCTGGTGCCCAAAGATTCAAGAAGACGGTAAAAATACGTCGAGGAAAGAGAGAACATTTTTTTTGTTCTTTCATTTTCTAACCTAGTTGCGTGCCCTGGGCTTTCATTAAACGGTAAAAATTTTTTTAGAAAATAAAATCCTTGAAATTTGTTTTATTTTATCAGTTAATTTATACCATTTGCAAAACCCCCACATTTTTATAACCAATTACATTTTGAAAGAAACCAAAAAATGTATCGCAACTTTATACACATAACTATTTTCTATTTATTTGAAATGGCATGAGACATTTTTAATTTTAAGTTCATAACATTTATAAAATCAATTCCCAAATGTATTAAAAATAGGATCGGAAAATATTCTTAAAATAATTTAAGAAAGTTCAACAACTTATTAATACCTGCATTTTAGTACGTAGTACATGTTATTAATCAATGTTAAAATGTTTTTGCGGCTTAGTTATTTAAAAGTCTTAAATGCTCTTTATTTTATGAAGACATATGTTATTTAAAACTAGGTCTTAATTTTGTGCATAATATTATTTAGTCACAAAACTGTTTACTTTACTGAGATACTATTTGTTCTTTAAAAACTTGGAATTAGTGTATAAGAGGCTTAATTTGAACTTTTCATTACTGAAATTTTTTTTTGAGAGCACATTATTTCGACTGGAAGTAGATATTTATATTTCCTTCGTACAATAGTTGATAGTGAGTGAGTGAGTGAATATTAACGTCGCACTGTTCAGCTACACGAGGGCTTTTGGCGACGGACCACATAATTTTGAACCATGGTCAAGTAACGTGGACGACACCTGAGCCCCCCCTCTTCTAACTACTATACCACACCAAGGGGAGGACGTTTCAGCTCTCGACAGATTTAACATGCATCGCTGCCCTACACGGTGGGTCTTTAGTGGTACTGGGCTCGAAATCATGACATGCCTGCCATGATCCGATACCTTGACCACTGGGCTACCGCAGCCCTACAATAGTTGATAGAGTGACAGTATATGTCGATAGGTTCTCAAGTCTCTTTGCCAATTATAAATATGTACAATAATACCTGGAAGTACGCAGTTTTCAAATCTCGTTGATTCGTTATTTGCTTGAGCACTTCATAATTCAATGTGTATTTATTTCATTAGTGAAACTCAGACAGAACAGAATCGAAAGCGTTGTGCTGTAATTGAAGAAGTTGCTGATATGTCCAGGCAAATAAATTTAAAAGGGGATGGTGATGACAATCACAAGGAGTTATTAGAACCACAATTAGGAGTTGGCAGTTGGTTAGCTCATGGAAATGCACTAGGAAGAGCAAGTCATTGAAGAACGTGAGTCTTTAGACCAGTTTTTAATCAGAAGATCGAATAAAGGTAGATAATTTCACAGAAAAATTCTCAGTTTAATTCAACAAGTAATATATATATATATATAATAGCTGCATGGTCTAGCATTGTGCACAGTCTTTCTCTACTTTTATAAATTTTCCCTTTCCTTCACAAAATCAGCACTTCTAATAAATACTCTTTTTGAAAATGACTTCCACCCCGCCCCTCAACCGCTTAGCCCGGTGTTGTTCGGGCTTTTACAGAGTGTATAACTTAAAATTCCCTGTTTCGAAATGTTTTCGCTTCTTTTCTTTGTCAAACAGGTTTATTTCCCCTCAGCGATGCACGGACATTTTTAAATGCATAACATATTATGATGGATATTCCCCTCCCCTTATCGTTATCAGAGCTCTCGAGTAACTGAACAGTGGGACTTTAAGATTCACTCACTCACTTTGCAACTTTTTAGGCCCCGGAAACGAAAATGTACCTTTTTAAAAATAGTTGTGTGTTGAAAAAAGTAGAAATTTTGTTTAATTACAAAATTTCACAACTGCATTAAATGTTAAACTAAAATTGTGAGCATTTTTTGAAATATTCGATACACGGAAAAAAAGTTTCATACAATTATTTTTATAAATGAAGAAGTGTTATAAAAACTTTGAATTTGATAAAGAAGTTATTAAATATTTAAAATTTGAGTATTTTTTAAAAATTCGTAAAAAAAAAAAGTTTTCGACATTTTATTTTTTAAATCACTAACTCTAAAAGATCTAAGTATGAGCTTCTTAAAAATCCTTTACATATAATCGCATCGATATTCAGTCATTTTAGAAAAAAACATAAAATATGTAAAGTATCGTTCCTTTGTAAAAAAAAAAAAATCTGTATCGTGACAAAATAAATTATCTTTCCAATTACAAAATTTCTGGCAAAGTTATTAAATGCACGAATAAAACTTTGAGCATTTTTTTAAAAAAATCGTCAAAATTAAGCGATGATGTTGTTTTGAACCCGTTCCAACAGTTCATAATGAAGCGCTTTAAACGATCGCGCCACGAAATCTTCGGGAAAAAGTGAGAAGACCTTCAAAATAAAAAGAAAGAGGTATTCCTATTGTAAAAATGCGTTATTTGTTAAAGTTTTAATTATTTTTCGCACTTCATTTTTAAGTTAATGCCTTCAAACTTCGTATATCGATTGCAAACAACGATAATTTTTAAACAAAAAATGTAACAAAAATAATGCTTAAATTTTTCTCGCAAAAAGGGAAAAAAACGAAAAACATAATTTTTTTTTATTAAAAACATAATTTTTTTTTATTAAAAAAAACCCAGTAAGTTTTACGTATTTTTTTCAATATCTGTACAGATTACGGATAATATCGTTCTACACACGAAAAAGAAGTTTCAAGAGATTATTTTTATAAATAAAGAAGTTATTAAGTATTTCAATAAAATTTTGTGTATTTGATTAAAAATCGTAAAAAAAAGTTTTTGACATTTTATTTTTTAATTGACTGATTCTAAAAGAGAAAAACATGAACTTTTTTAGTGTAGAATATCATTTCCTTAACGTGAAAGAAAATGCAAACTGAATAATTTAGGAATACTTTTCTTAAAAACGTATCGATTTTGACTCATTTTAGAAAAAGTCGCAAAAAATAGAAAATATTATTATTTTGTAAAATAAATTATACCGTATCGTAGCGAAGTAAATGGTCTTTCCAATTCTGGAGTTATGTTTTGTCTGAGACTCATAAAAAATTATATCGTGTTTTAAAAACGTCTGGGATAAGAAAGAAAAAGTATCTAAAAATTGGAACATCACCACCTGGCGGGAAAAATGGGAACAATTATGCGTTTTGAGGTTTTTAATTAATCTTTTTAACTAATTGCAATATTGGAACATAAATGGTCAAAACGGATTCCTCGGATCATTCTCTATCTTTTGGTACCGTCGGCGAGTTTCTGTATCGTGTGGTTTGTGAGAAAATACACCTAGTCGTACGCATGGTAGCATAGATACATTTGTTTACATTCGAATTTTAATAGTGTAGATATTTTAAAGTTAAATTCTACTTTGGTCAACAAGGAAATTTTTTATTTTAATTAATTTTCATTAAGTAATTACAATTAATATAAATAAGTATGTGGCGATGTGATATCTATATAAACTAGTACCAAGCATCACGCAATGACGATCTTTTTGGCGTGGTCAATAAAGTACTCGCGTACGGAACTGAAAGTGCTCAGATCAAATCTTTCCTTCCTTCATGTATATATATATATATATACTACATATGACAGAATCACAATATTAAGTAGCAAAACACCTTTTAAATCAATATTTAAAACTTTTTAACCACATTAAATATGTGATTAATTTATTTAATAAAAGTTGAATATATATATAATACGTAAGAATTTATCTTAAAATCAGTGTAAAAGGAATGTTGACGGATCCTTATTCATGTTAAGTTAAATTTTCATCACAAATTGAACAAAAGCTGTTTTATGCAATGGTGATGCTATCTAGAGGAATAATATCGATTAAAATATATCTTTTAATTTAATTTAATTAATGGATTAATATTTGAAAAAAACTGTATTAACATCAATTATCATCATTAAAAAACATATTTGAACTTGAGTAGATGAATAAAAAGTATTTCATTAACAATTGAAAATTTGAACAATATATATATATATATAGGGAGATTGTGAGCTAATGTAGGAATTTTGAAAAGGGTTACAAATTAAAGAAAATATAGACTCCTACACACACAAAGCGTGTATTTTTTTTCAAATAAAAAATAACAATCATAGCATTTGTCTATATTTAAAATGAATGATAATACTGTGGAGGCTAAATAATGCTTTATTTTAAAAACATTTGTGTATTCTAAACTTTAAATTATAATTTTAAAAAGCAGTGTGAAATAAATCTTATTTAATTTTTATTTGTTAGTCTTATATATATCCAAATCTCTCTTTTTGAAAACGATTTTGAAATGACACGGTACACACGAATTTTTACACAATCTTTTTTCTAGCACGAATCTTTCCTCCCCCTCCCCACCAAAAAAAATTGGGGACTCGTGTCCTATGGATAAGAACAATTTGAGCGAGTTTATTACAGTTTATGATAATAAGACGATAATTACGATCGAAGGTAAAAGTATATTTAATTCGCGAGTACATTTAATCTTCTACAAGTATTCAACAACATTTTGCTGTTCATGATCCAGACATAGAGCGTGCATTAAGGTGTTTCAGGGGGTGTTAATTTTGTCTCGAGGGTTAAAAATATAAACAATTTTCAAACAGGTATAATTCTTTTAGATTTAAATTAAATAATTCGAATCTTTACAAAGGATTATGGCTTCCAAAAAGTAAAAAAAAATGTTTAATATATAACCATAGTTTTAAAAATTATAAGCATATGAAAATAAGAAATAATTCTGTAATAAATATTAAGTAGTTTTTGCGTTGCGCACGCTATTTTCTTAAATAGTAGCCTCTGATGTATAAAACTTTACAAAATTATAAAATGTATCGTACTCTTTGAGCCCAACATCATTTATGAATAACATATCTTTTGTATTTCAAAATATTTGAAAAATACTGAAATTTTTTAAAAAAATCTCGAAAATGTAGATTTTTTTTAAGAAACATAATTTATTATTCTATTTATATAAAAATACTACAATACAGCAAGGGTACATATAACTTTATAAATCAACTAATAACTAGTAATTAAAGCTACTATTTTAGAAAATGGAATTTCCCAACGTAAGACTTAATTAATATTTCTTATAGAAATGTTTCTTATTTTCGTATATACTTATAGTTTTGAAAATTGTGATTATATTTTAAACATTTTACACTTCACATTGTGATTATATTTTAAACATTTACACACTTACACTTTTCTGAAGCTCCATTAATTTATAAATAATATGTAAAAGATTCGAATTATTTAATATAAATTTAAGAGAATTATACCTGTTTGAAAATTGTTTGAAAATTTTCAGCCCTCATGAGAAACTTTACACACCTGAGACCCCTTCATTTCTCCGTAAGCTTGTGTTGCAGGATATCAAGAGAACTGGAGAAACCAAAAAGCCAGCAGTTAATAAGATCTTTACAAAATAAAAAAGGTAGCCGTTAATAGGGAACGAAATTTTTCCTTTGATTTAATACCGTCATTTGTACTAGACATATCTGACACATCTAGTGATGATAACAGTTTTAATCTAGTTCGTGCATTAGCAAAATAAACGTGTGACGATCCAGTAATAAACGTGCACGCTTGTTATCAAACGGTAATAAATAGTTGTTAATCAGCAGTTTTATTTATAATTCCAATTTAAAGTTTTGACATGTTTTTTGCACATATTGAAAGAATTTATACTGTACTTTAATAAAAAAAAATTTGTAACAAAACCGAATTGTTTTTGTTTTATAAACCTGTAACGTGGATTTTGCGCGACTTCTTGCAAATGCTTAGAGATTTTTTATTTTTCACGATTTTTTTTTTTGTGGAACATATTCCCAAATTTACCATATGTCACATGTACTTATTTTACACGTCACCCAACCAGTATGATGGATATGACCCTCGGCTTGTAACCGAGTGGGTTCGGGTTCGAATCCCGAGTAAGGCATGGTTGTATTTTTTTTCAGTAAAAGAAGTCCCATATCGAATGGAAAGCAGAACAAACCTTCTGTTATATGCTGGGATCATCATTTGTAATAAATGTTTATATTCTTCTGTTTGTATTGTATGTTTCTGTTCTTCTACTTGTATTTCATATGTATCCCAGGATAAAAATACACAACAGTAACAACAAAATTTTTTTACACGATATTTTTTTTTTTGCATGGTTTTCTAAGAAACGTAAGTATAGTGTAAAAAAAAAGTGTTGGATGTGTGTAAAAGCTAATGCAAAATACTACACCTACGCATTTAACTATGATAATATTTTTTCTTTATAAAAACTGTGTATTAAATTATAAATCATTTTTAATGTTAAATGTGTGTGGTAAGCATCAAAAACAGGAGGAAAATGTTTTGGCGAAAGTTCAATTCAGTTTCCTCCGCACTTCGGGGGCTGTTTATTCACAATACATACTCTTGACATTAATTTATAAAATAGGAAGAAGAAAACATTACGTTAAAACGTTTCTGCATGATGGAAATTTAGTTTGGCGCTTTGCTATTCTGTTATGCATTAAGCCAGAAAATTGAGTTTTCCGGAAACGAACTTTATCTCGAGCTATTCTGCGGGCCATAAGCAGGAAATCTTTGCAAATTCTAAAGACTGCATTAGGCACAGCTTTGTAAATGGGTTATTTAGTTGTAAAGCTTAATTGAATTGTGAGGTATAACACATTGCCCGCATAGTACATTTTTTTCTTTTTTACCTTAAAATGGAAGAGACTGAAAAGTAACTGCTTCTCCACAAAGTTTACATTTTGAAAATTTCAAAATAACGTTTAGTAACTAAATGAATCAGTATTTAATGGGGCGGTAAATTGTTTAGTCACAAACAAATGGAAAAGTTCTATTCGATTATTTTATATTAATTTACTACATTTCAAAATTGGAAACAAAATGTTCTTTAATGAAACGAAGTAAATAGATATTTTTAACGCTCTACTTAAAACAACTATTCATAAAAGCTGTCTTTATATTTATACTATATAAAAACTTTTATATATGTTACCGGCAAAGTATGAAATGTCGGCATTCTATAGAATTCCGGATATTTTTAGGCAAAGTATGAAATATGAGATTTTTTAAATACTTTGCCTAGGCATTGTATAGAATACCTAGACATTTTATAGAATGACCAAAGCTTTTTAGGCAAAGTATGAAAGAAAATCACGATAAAGCTATTTATTATATCAATGAAGTACATTCCTGACAATATAAATGTTACTCTGGCAAAATAATGAGAGTGCCATTAAAGAAATATTCAAAATACGTAAAGGAAAATGAAGGTTTTACCAAACAAAATTTGTGTCTTTCATTTTAAGGAAAACAAAATTTTCACATAAATACAAGAAATTACAAATTAACCTACTTGTTGCAAAATAGTAGGCTTGAATGGAATTTTTAATTACACATTTCACTGCATTTTTCACGCAAAGACAATTCTTATGTTGGTACTTAGTTTTACACATACTTTTGACAAATCCTTGGTCGCTTCCATTGGACTGAGCAATTGCAACTGACTGGAGAGGAATTTCATGATCAAGAATATTTTTAATTCTAAGCAAGTGCTTAGGGCACAAAGTAAATTGTGATTTCGTATATACTTATTTTAAAATTCTTTCAGAAGTTTCAAATCAATAGAAACCTTTTCCACTCATTACAAGTGCCAATATATTGGCGTTCGAAAAAAAAAATTCACAGGTTTGGTTATAATACCTTGTTGAAGTGATATGTTCTTTACGCACGTTTTGCTGGAGAGTGAAATTGAATGAACGTCACTCTCGGGTTTGTTACGCTCATTCGGCTTTTTTAGTCTTAAGTCGGAAATCGTGCTCAAGGTCGACACACATATCCCTGAAAAGACATATGACCAAAGGAGGGACGTTTCCTCCCACCGCCACTTCGAAAGCCATGAAACGCGGTAGTCTGTCTCTCCCTCCCCTCACCAATACGCCGTGAAAGTTCCTATAATCTTATATCTTATCTGTAACTTCGATCTAAGTGGGCCTCCCCCCGGCCACTTATTTCTCCGAATGGCGGGATTCTTTCTAATCCTAGTAGAAGCAGGAAAATTAAGCATGCAATATTTTTAAAAAAATAGGCTTAGAGAAATCCTACGCTAAAACTAAACTTAAAACGTAGAAAAAGGCCACGTTTTTATAAAACAAAGTAAATAGTATAATTACCATTATCAATATTGCAGTGAATTAAAGAATAAAAATCTATTTTTGTAAGTGAATCAGAATAGCAATGTGAACAAATTGTTCTATTACGCACATAATTACTTAAATATACTTTGAGTCTAAAAAGAAATTAAAACAATTAAAAATTTTAAATAACAAAATTAAGTATTAAGGTATTAAGAAAACGTTACATTAAATAATTTATATAAAAAAGACAAAATATAATTAAAAAGACTTATCTTGTAGCAGCATCGAATATACTTGTACAAAGGTGCAATGCAATGACAAAAGAGCTAGAGATTATAAATCTTCTGATTAAATCCCTTTTTAAAGGTTTTGACCTAGATTCCTCGCTTCCTAGATTCCTACCTGTCTTTCTATTCCTTTGCTTAAATTAATTCATGGATAGAATTGAATATTGTTAAATTACAACCAAAATTCACAAAGCCGGATCGGGTCTTCTGAACAAATTACCTATTATTTTAAGTGGAGATTTTAATGTAGATTTTTCAAAAGACAAATCAAAGCCTTTAATAGAGTTTTTAAAATCAAAATTCAATTTAATTATGTCAAATGATTCAAATACAAAGTGCGAAACAACGCTTGACGGAGTTTTTTGAGATATTTAAATAATTTTGAATCTAAAGTATTTATAAACTATTTCAGATACCATAAACCTATTGTTTCCTTCTTAGAATATAATTAATTCCCAAATATGATTGCATATTTCGTAATAAAATATTACTTTATGAGTACAGACATATGAATAAATAATTTTATAAGACATTACTAATATCCCCTTACATTTTATTCACCGAACTAATCGCTGAAATAACATTACAAAATTTGAAGTTATCACTTTTATCGCGTGGTCATAAGCACACACACTTTTTTTAAAATAATTTTCTTTTTTTTTCTGGCAAGGTTCACAAAGGTGGATGTACAGTTCAATATCATGACGTGTAACATTTTTGTATTTGGTTCAAAGTTCTTTCACAGATATCTATCACGGCATCAGAATCCATGACGTAATAATGTATAGCATTGCTTCCTAACCTTTGTATCTTCCAAACCGCTTAACGTGTGATAATTTAACCTGGCCCGCTGGGGGTGGGACGTTGATTACTTATATTTCACAAATTGTTTTGATTTAATTGTACTTAAACACGCCTTCAGAATAAAATTCAGCTGCACCAAAAATGAATATAAAGTGATTTTACATGAAATATAAAGTGATTTCCATGGAAAGTCGCACAAACACGGGAGAAATACAGACCAAAAAAAGAAATGGAAATAATTTAATACCCGATACCATTTTTCTCCACGTACCAGGAGTTACATGAGTTCACTTTTATTTTCCACAAAAATAAAAGTAATCTGGGTACCTTCTTAGTAGAAATATTTTAGGTGTGGCGTGTCAAACCTAACCACCATATGATTAAAAGGGGTCTCAGAGGTGTTTTGTCTCGAGGGGGGAAGATATAAACAATTTCCAAACAGGTGTAATTCTTTTAAATTTAAATTAAATAATTCGAATCTTTTACACGTAATTTACAAAGGATTATGGCTTCAAAAAAGTACAAAATATTTGAAATATAATCATAATTTTTAAAATTATAAGCTAATGAAAATATGTAATAAATATGAAATAATTTTTTCGTTGCTCTGATGTATAAAACTTTATAGAATTATAAAAATTATTATACTCTTTAAATCCTACATCATTTAAGAATAATATATCTTTTGTGTATTTCAAAGTATTTGAAAAATATTGACATTTTAAAAAAAAAGTTTGAAAATGTAATTTTTTTTTATTTTTAAAAAAATATAATTTATATTTCTACTAATATAAAATTACTACAGTGTAATGAGTGTATAAGAGGATATATTTAACTTTATAAATCAACTTATAGCTAGTAATTAAAGCTACTATTTTGGAAAATAGCATGCGCTACGTAAAACTTAATTAATATTTCTTATAGAAATATTTCTTATTTTCATATGCTTATTTTTAAAATTATGATTATATTTTAAATATTTTATACTTTTTTGAAGCTCCACTTCTTTATAAATAATGTGTAAGAGATTTGGATTATTTAATTTTAATTTCAAAAAGTTGTATGTATTTGAATATTGTTTATAACTTTCGATAAAAAGTTAACTCCCCTTAGACCCCTTTCGTACCACACAATAGGTCATTTTCGATACAATTCAAAAATTAACAAATTTGTGTGTTGAGTAGTGCAAAGTGCCACTAAAAATTGTACCACATGCGGCACAGGTGTCATAGGCTGTCGATTCCTGCTGTAGACCATGGCTCCTACTCCAACACTACAGTTTGCTCCTCTATTTTCAAGCAGCACAGGAAAAAACAATTTTTTTTGTTGAACTACCTTAAGTAAAATCGAGTATTTTGACACTTCCGAACAAACCGCCATGTGCAACTGACAAATTCTGTATCTGAGGCACGCTTTAAAATTTCTCATGTCTTGATACGCCATACTCGAAACGAATCGAATATGTATTTCATACTTTACCGGTTTTTCACTAGGCTTTGTATAGAATGCCTACTCAATGTGTGAAATATGAATCATTTCATACATTGCCGGCTAGTTTTAGGCATTCTATAGAATGCGGGATTTCATACTCTCTCTTTGTCGGTAACAAATACAATAATACCCGGAACATAAAGCAGTTAGTGAGGTTGAGTGATAACCACCAAGTCGAATTCATGTAAGTTTGGGTATAAAGTTGCATATTAATACGTATAAATTATTTTTAGTTTGGGATAGAGACGAAAGGACATAATAATATAGAAAAAAAAATGTTTAATATAATCTTAGATAACACAAATACAAAATCGTACATCGAAGTTATTTTGATGTAGAATGTTTCATAAAATCTAACAAAGTAGTCTGCGGGCTCTAAGCGATTTTTTTTTCTCCCGGAAAATTTCTTTGTAGCACATTAATATATATTTTTTTATTCCTTGCCTGTTGAAAAAGGCGCTCTATATTTTGTCAAACTTGTGGCATAACTTCCGGTTTGTGTAACTTGAGGTGTTGCTGTATTATAATCTTTTTTCCAAAGTAATTATATATCACTTAAAATGCACACATATATAATACATTGTATGTTAAATATTTCTAAAAAACCATCAGCCTATACTTTCGACTTATTAATATCAATATAACAATAACAGAAATAATTGCTGTAATTAACTGCTTACGCAAGTTTAATAAAAAAGTTCAACATTTAAAAAAAATTGCAATTCATTTTTTTATTAGTTAAGAGTTTTTTCTTTTTTCTTTTTTTTAAACATTTATATAAGAAAACTAACTTCTTGAAAAAAAAAAGAATTGCCAACCAAGTAGAAATGTACAAAAAAATCTCAGTAAGAAGGTATATTGTCTCATCATATTGAATTATAGTATAACACGATTAAAGACTTTATCAAAGTATTCTGTAGATAGTTAAAAGTTTGCATTAAAATAGTAAAATTATGAATAATTTTTAGCTTAATTTTAACTTTTAAATCTAGAAAACATTTTTAATAGTCCACAACTGATTTTATACACTACATTTCCCTCAAAACCACCACTTAGATCATTTTTTTTATGCGGGAACATTTAACCTTGCCCTTAATACTCTCATCTTTAACCCTTAATTAGCCACTGGCAAGTATATCCGACTCTCTTAACCAGTGCGTTATATTTGCCGCGGACGTATATATCCGTCCTTCCGAAATACGATTCTTTTTTCTTAGTCGTTAGAATGTATTACAATGACATTCACAGTGGTTGCAAAGGATTTACATATTCCAGAGAAAAATATATTTCCTTGTTTTTCTTATCAACCCCCAATCCACCACAAACGCAAGTCTATGTGAAAAACCGTGGTGGTTGCTGTTGCTTGAGTTCGAGTAAAAGCTAGAGATGGAGATAATACATATGTTTATATTACAAAAAATATTTACAATTAATTTACATTTAATTTTAAGTAGAAATGCGGGCTTAAATGTAAATCACACCTTTAAAGGTGCTGCAGATTGGAAAAGACCTTGACAAAAGACTTTGCGTCCATCCGACGTGCTTCCTGATTATAGTCAAAATGCCCCGGTGCAGGGGTGTAAAGTTTCAGTTGGGATAGAAAGCGCGGAAAAATATGGCGTGCTCAGTTACAGTTAAGTTAGTGAGAGGTGTAGGAAACAGTGGCACTGAGGTGAGAATTGCGTAACTTTTAATCGGCCATCGAAAGGTTAATTGCCATTTTTTAATATTGCCTGAATAATAAAAATGCTTTAGAAAAAAACAACAAAAATTGGGTTATTTTTTAGCTATTTTAGAAAACTATATTCTTTATTGCTGTAATAATGTGCCATATAAACATGTCTTGTAGAGTAAAAAATTTTAAATACAATTATTGTTCTGAATCCTTCGTTGAAAATTTATGAGCCTGTGCTGTTCTCTCGTTCAAAATTTAAAGGGGACAAATCAATCTTCCACTCACTCATCACGAAATCTCCAGAACTATTAGACATACAGATTTGAAATTTTACATGTAAATTATTTTGTTGAGTATTGATCCGCTTAGAACGGCTTTTGTGAAAAACGACCCCCAAAGAAGTTTGACGGGAAAGTTATAGATAAAAAAAAATTGTTTTTGAACAATTTAGACTTACAAACTAGAAATTTGGCAAGCATGTTCCTTCGGTAGAGAATAAATCCGCTAAGAACGAGTTTTGTGAAAATTTAATCCTAAGGGTGATTGCTACATAAAAATTTCCATTTTTGAATTATTGCATGTGTACAAGCATAAAATTTGGAAAACACATTTCTTCTCCTGAGTAGTGACTTGCTAAGTAGATGTTTTCTTGAAATTGATTACCAAGTGGGAGTGGTTACGGAAGTGTTATTAAGTAGAAAAGAAAAAACACCCAATTTTTAATTATTAGACCTGGAGTTTCTTTTGTTGAGTACAGATCTTCTGTGAATGGGGTTAGCGCAAATCGACTCCCACTCAATCTAGATGAGAAATTTATAGGAATGCTTTACATTACATTAACAGCTTAAACCCGCAAGTACTGTTGGTGTATATATCCGTCTTGTTCAACCCCTGTGTTATGTGTTCCTGACGTATATAGCCGTCCTCTCGAAATGCGACTATTTTCTTTGCGCTGCTAACAGTAAACCAATCCGAAGACTTTGAAATGCAAAAAGATGACCTTGGCAATGCTTGCGAAAGATTTACTTATTTCAGACACCAATTTCCTTCTTTGCGCCCCCCCCCCCCAATACACCGCATACTTTCGTATTTGTAAAAAACGTTGGCTCTGGAGAGCAAATAGCGTAACATTTAATAGGCAGTTAAGGACTTCAAGATAGGATTCAGAGAAAAATACATCTTAAAAACTATATATAAACATACAACATAATTAAAAATCTAGTAAAGCGGATGGGTAATAGATAGTGCTTTATATATATCAGATGCTTAATAAAAGTGTTTATTTATATTCTCAGAATATAAGATAAGGGTAAAACTAATTTTAATTAATTGAAGTAGAATTAAAACGAAATGTCTTTAGGTTTAAATCTGTTAAGTTTAATGAGATTCCTTGACCGTTGTTAAATTCTGTTAGCATCCGTCAGTCAGCACGAACGTTCGAAATTCATTTCCTCTGCTTCTAATGGTCGAGAATCATCCAATCCACGCATTCCATTTCAACCCTTTCACACACCTAATCGAAATTCCAAACAAACGCTTGGTTATGAATGCACAGCCGGACAAAGGTTAATTCGAGCTTGACAAATTACAAAACACATTCCGCACGGAACGACGGGAACAATTATTCTGTTTGAGAAAGCAATATTTCTCTCATTGGAGTGGCAACAGAACAACCCTTTACACGGCAGTCGTTCGAATTTTCGACAACGCATTAATTGCGATGGCTGTTTCGGTAGAGGAAAAGCTGCCCATAGGCGCCTGCGTGAAAACTTGCGTGTGGACACTGTTCTATTATTATCTTCAGTTATTTGGTTTAATTTTGTTAAATATGCAAACAGGTCTTTGAGTTATTTTGTGTCATTTTAATCAAAATTTTAGTTCACACATTTTCAGTAGTGCAAATCGTTTATATCTGGATGTGCAATACATTAATATTACTTTCTGTTGCATTTATTTTATATTAAAATTGTCGCCTTACATTATAAAGGCGAATCAAAAGAAACAGTGAAATATTGACATTAGAGCTAAGTTGACATCATTTTTGGCAACTTGGCAATTGATTGAACGGTGCAAAAGTTGATATACTGTAGTGCCGCCTAGTGGGGAGCTGCAACAAAGAGGATAGTACAGAAAGCTTCTCCACAAAAAAACACATATTAATCATGCCAGTTTTCATAGTCATCGGTTGAACGGTGTTGAAGTGATGCGATTTCATATATACAAACATCCATTTTTATATAGAGAGATAACAATTACTAAAAAATAATCGTTTCATTTCGTTATATAGAAATTATTGTGTTTCTCAAGATTTCACTTTTGAATGGGTGTGTATATGTAATACGATTATCATGCAAAAATTTAAGCTAGTGACCTTGAGATGTTCTGTGGATTCATATAATTATTATCTGCACTTTTCCTCATTAATCCATTCTCATTACCTGACAGTTCCTACCCAAGATAAACACCCTCTTGGGTAGGTTGTGGGTGATTGATGATGTCTGTATCGCTCATTTTCCAGCGTGTGTATCTGAAATTTTCCTTTCATACAAACTGTTGAAAAAAAAAGAAAATAAAGGATTGATACTGAAAGAATAATCACCTTGTGAGAAAGAAATGACCGAAAGAAATTAAAAAAAAAAATTAAGTAATTTTTTAATAAAAATAATAACAAGTAATATAAAAAAAATTAAGTCAATTCCTACATAGATCAACAAACAAAAATTTTGGTGTTTAGCTACTTTTTATTAAATAGTTACAAATAATATAAATATGTATATACATAGGACAGAATCACAACATTAAGTGGGAATTCATTTTTATTCATTATGATTAAAGTATCGTATTGTCATCCAAAACAATCTTGTATATAAAATTTCAGTTCAACTGAATGTTTTAAAACGTGAGGAAAAAACCTTTTCAAGTTTTGACACAAGTCACTAAAATTGCCGCCAACGTGACTGTATTTATAATTCTTTAAATAATTAGTTTTAATCAATTAATTATTATGAATTATAATTAAATTATTGTATTGCCATCCAAAATAATCATGTATATAAAATTTCAGCTCAGTTGAACGCTTTAAAAGGTATTTTATTAACGATTGAAAATTCCACCAAGTTAAATAAATAAATAGATAGAGAGTGCGAGCTAATAGTAGGAATTGAAAAATAGACTTTGTATTTCAATACAAAGTTAAAAACTAAAATAAAACAAGTTTTGCAAAAAATAATTTTTAAAAAAATATAGTCAATTCCTGCTTAGGTCAACAAAGAAAAATTTTACATTAGTTAATTTTTATTAAATAATTAAATTAATATAAATATGTATATACATATGACAGAGTCATAATATTAAGTGACAAAATAGAAAGCGATTTTCCTTTCTATATATGGTGTTGGACTATTATTTTTTTTTGTTACTATTTATTCATTCATAAATCATATTCTCAGAAACTAAGCCATCCCAGGTAGGATTCGAACTCACAATCTTTGGATTAGAATTCCAACGCCCTATCCGATACGCTACAGGAACAAAACGAGCAATTTTCCTTTTTTATATAGGCTGTTGGAATATTATCTTTGTTTGTTACTATTTATTCATTACTTAAGTTTAACTAATGAATTAATATTTGAAAAAAAATGTATTAACCTCAAGTGTCATTCACTACAAGTTTGAAAAATATATTTGAACTTCAATGGATGAATAGAAAGTATTTTATTAACGATTGAAAATTTGAACAATATATAAATACATAGGGAGAATGTGAACTAATAGTAGGAATTGAAAAATATTAAAACCTTTAAGTAAGTATTTTGATAGTGTTCAGATAAAAAGTTTTCATTTGATTTAAAGGAGGAAATAAAAGGTAAATACACATATGCTGAGCTTAGCTCTTATTTAATAATTAATTATTTATTTAAAAGTTCTTTCATAAGAATGCTGATACTTTTTCTGTTTTTATTTATAAATAATTACCATTATCTTTTAATGGAATGTTTTTCTGCCACACAACAAATCAATGTTTAGAATTATATTTATATCATTTTTATATATCTGCATTAAATTTCCAAATATGCCCCTTCCCCATTTATTTCTTTATTGTTCTTGGTTTCCCAATTTTACAATCACCTAATGAGGTGTATCTTTTTCAGTATAAAATTCAAGACGTTGAACGTACTAAATTAGAAGCTATTAAATAAATTATAAAAAAAACAATTTATATTTCAGTGCATAATAGTATACAAATATTCCGTGGCGAGGGCCGGTCAACGTTTGATAATTTTACCGCTGTCCGCTGAGGGTGGAACGTTAATTGTTTAAAATTTTAGAGGTTGTTTTGATTCAATAATTTCAATTCAAGGTATCCGAATGCTTGCGACAAATTTTTTTTTTTTTAAAAAATGGAAATATGAGGACTTTTTTGTGATTTTTAGATTTATTTAGTATATTTTAAGAAAAAAATCCTGAAATTGAAAACAATTTTTTTTTATTATTATTATTAAAATTCGGAAAAAGTGGTGAAAATGTACAAAAAAATTACATAAACGGGGCCCGATATGAACAAATATTTCATAAGCAAATTCTTAATTTTTCAATTTTGATGTGTTACTTTGTTATTCATGTTTGAAATGACTTTCAGAATAAGAGATATTTTAATTTTTACAAAAACTAGAGCACTTTATGTTAGTGATTATATGAAATTGCTTGAAAAAAACAGTCATTATATTCACATAAAGGACTGTAAATTTTGAAATAAAATATTGATTGATAAATCTGAAGGTCAAAACACTTTTACTGTTACACAGAACATACACAAAAAATTTCAGCGAATTATTTTCAAAACGTTTTGAGCAATCGCTGTCCCCGTTTGAGCTTTTCGAAGAAAAAAAACACATTTCGAGTGAAACGCATTTTAATGTTTAAAATCTTGTGTTAAGTTATGACATCTGCTCTTACTAAAACACTTGTAGTTTTTGTTCTAGTGAATGGAAAATAAACTTGGTATTTTTGTTAAGCTAATAAGATGGTCTATAAGATAAAATCATAACATTTTTTTTATCAATTTTTGAAAAAAATCATGATTTTAAGATAGTCGGATACCTTAATTGTTTTGTAATATGCTTTCATAATTAAATATAATTTTAGCAAAAATGAACATAAAGTGGTTTAAAGATGGAACATAAAGTGATTTCCATGGAAAGTCACGTAAACCCGATAGAAATACATCACAGTAAATAAATGGAAATAATTTAATATTCCTTGGGTGGTCCAGTACCATTTGATCCATGGAATGGTAGACTCGGGATTCTGAGACTACTATCCTAGACTGAAAGGTCAGATCTAACAGTGAATAACGTACTGAGAAAAGTGACATTCAGAGTCATTCTCTATCAGACCAACGAACCTGCAGTATGTGTAGGGGTTACAGAGATGATTCGGAATCACTAAGGAATGCAGGGTCGCAAATGCCGTAGTTGCGAGCCATTGCGCTAAGAAGCAGAGAAAAAGAACGGAAACAGCAACGCATTGAGGGGGACAGAAAACATTTATTGAAAGGTACTGCAACAGGCTCGAAATTGTAACCAAAAGTCATCTGAAAGACCTGACAGTGGCTCTGCGTGCAATTGCTTCCGTTCTCAAAGATTTTTGGCATGTCAATGTACAAGACAGATATTCGAGAGATGAGATCTTCAACTGAAAGAACGAGTGTCTTATACACCAAACTCTTCATGTGACCAGAACTAGACACACGCAACTTTCTGTTCAAACTTTCAAAAGTCACCTGTGATGTGGAACACGCCTACTCGTTTAACGTCCCTTGTACAACCCCCAATTGGCATGCTCATAACAGTTCATACAAAATCAGCACGTCAACCAGTTCCTCGTTTGAATACATGTTCATTCTATTACCTCGTGAAACGAATCACAAATGACGATTTCCAACAAGATCTGTTTTCACGAAACTTTCCATTCAACGCCACTTACCCTTAGAATGCCCGGAGAATCTTCTAGAACGTAAGGAATTCCCTATAGCCCTACTTCAGGCCCAGCAGATGACTTATGGTATAATTTCGAACCTGTTATAGTACAATCTTTCAATAAAATGTTTTCTGTCGCTTTAACGTGTTGTTTCTGATCTTTTTATCTGCTTCTTTGCATCATAGCTTGTAACTACGGCATTGGAGACTGCATTCCTGTGCGATTCTAAGTCGTTTATACACCCCCACAGTGCAAGTTTAGTCAGGTAACGAATTACCCTATATATAGTTATTTTTCAGGGGAAATTATTATGAGAAAATTGAATAAATTAATACTCATAATTAATATGGTTTACATTATGATGGTTGTATTAGTATGTAGTTGTTAGCGTCAACTATTAAGTATTTTCTTCCGTTATTGTTTATTTTGTCCCATAAATCTCTCAGTGCTTCTTAAACTTTTAATGTTTGCGATTCAATATTTGATCCAATATTTTTCATTGTTTTCATCTCGCCACCTCTCCATACGATTATTATGTATTGAATTCAATGATACTATATTTTGAAGCAAAATATACAATACGACTTAATCCTCCAAGCGGTCTGCAAGTGAAATTCCGCCATTCCAGAGATGCTTTTTCTGCCTTCAATCAATATTCCCACAAGCGGCCGAACCGAATTCGTGAAAATACGGCTCAACCGCCTTTGAGAACCCCACCTGAAAGCAAACAAATATGTGCGGTGCATTTTTGAAGCATCTCCAGAATGGCAAGATTTTAAGTGCAGACCGCTTAGATGGTTAAACCTCTTCTCACTGGCGTATATAAACGTCTTGCTTAGTCAAAATGGTAATTGCTCAAGACGTATATACACGTCTTTCCGGAATACGATATTTTCTGTGCACTGCTATCCATAAATAAATTCCAAAAAGGCTTTGGAATGCAATAAAACTACATTGATAATGTTTGCGAATGATTTATGTATTTAAGAGAATTTGTGCTCATTTACTCTCCCTCCCCCCAGTACATCACAAACGCGAGCCTATGTTGAAAACAGCATTTGGAAGTGAACCGTGTAACTTTAAATCGGTAGTACAGGGATTAATTATAAATCGTATAAATTATTAAGATAAGTGTGTTAATTTTTGTACAAATTTTTTTATATAGCAAGCCCATGGGGTCATTGGTAATTATTAAACTTGTTCTTAACTTAGTATTGTTAAATTAGTTGTAAAATACTTTGTGCCATATTGATACATTTATAAGTGTGTTATGTTAGTTTAATGGGTATTTTATATTTTATTATGACAGAATCTATATTTTGTCTGTTTACTTTCAGTAAGTTAATAATGTTTTTAAATCTTTTATTTTTGATTTTCAATATGCTTGTAGCCCCTTCGTAGAATTATCTCGCCCCCCCCTAAGGGGTGAGCCCTACAGTTTGAGAAACGCTGCAATGACATATACAGGTTCACTGATTTTCATAATACGTCTTTAGTAAATTCGTGTTTGATTTTAATCTTAAAAAATTTTGTCGGCTCTTTCGAGAATTGTAGCAGCTATTACTGTGTTAAGCATCTCTCGACAAAGGTGTAGTCTCGCACATCCTTTCCCCTTAATTCCAATGGAAAAGCATCTTTCAGCATCTTTACAAAAGAGGATGTCGAAACTGATTCCAGCGCTCAATTAATTGCTCCTCTATTGTGAGCGAATGACTCGGAATTTAATCGTCGGGCAGAATGTCCGTTTGAAGCACAGTTCCGTCTTGACTGCCAATAACTAAACACTAATGGATTAGTTGGAATAAAAGGGACAGGAAGATTGAACCGCCTCTGTCCAATGCCGAAGTCGTGCTGAATTACTTAAGGGTATCCAATTACTATTAACATGAATGCTTGGCTTCAAATTTAATGATGGAAATTCGGCGAATAATCGTTGTTGTAGTTTTCTGTTCCATAGGCGAATAATTCGTTAAATAATGCGTTACATTTTACGCTTTGTTTAGTTTGGTACATCTATAATTCTCCAAACACTAGATAATAATGAATGTTTATTTGGGTGATTTTTTAATTTAGAACGTGTTTTATATGTTTATGGCAATATATTGAGAAATAGAATATCATCTCCTAACTAACAATAAAAAAATTGAATCGGCGATGATTATGAAGAATGAGCATTATTGATTCATTTTTCATAAGAGACACAAACTTATTTATAATTAGAATTAGGACTATATCATTTTCAGCTAAAAAAAATTCCCTGTAATAGGTTTAACCAAAGAACTGTGATTGTCGAGTATACTCCGTTAACGGTGATTGATAAGTATACTACATTAGTTGTGATTGACGAGTATATTACTTTGTGATTGATGAGTATACTCCATTAACTGTGATTGACGAGTATATTACGTTAATTGTGATTGA
>BMAV01022886.1:353708-397825 GCA_019973955.1 Trichonephila inaurata madagascariensis
ACTCCATTAACTGTGATTGACGAGTATATTACGTTAATTGTGATTGACAAATATACAATGTTAATTGTGATTGATGAGTATACTCCGTTAACTGTGATTAACGATTATACTCCGTTAACTGTGATTGACGGGTATACTACATTAATTGTGATTGGCAATTATACTTAGAATTACAACAACACCTTAAAAGTAGTGACCATTGGCTATTTAAATTTTAATTTTTGAAAAAAAACCAAACATTCTTTAATATTAAGATGTTTAGAATATTATGAAGTCATATCGGATTAAAACAAATATATAAAAAATGTGAAACATTTAATATGAACTCATGTGTCTTCGTATGTACCGGCTGAAACAGCGTAAAGTTATCATAACGAATTTAAATATGTGCGATGATAATGTTATTTAGATGTTAGTCTAAAAGGGACAAAGAAAAATGTTGGAAATGTGTCTTGCAATAGGGTTCCTTCAGGTATGGTCAGCCATGGGACAAATTCTTGACAGTGACCAAGCACAAAGCCCATACATAGCTGTTGGTCTGAAGTTACCTAGCTATCGAGTGGTGTAAATGCCAATTGCATGATACAACCATGTGCTGACATTAGAGTAATTGCCCAATCAGGGACGCTTTTCCACTTAGGCACACTAGGCACGTGTCTAAAGTGCAAAAGATTTAAAGGGCACAAAAAATTGAACGGCGAAAAAGGGAAAAAAATCAAAATCTCAGTGAAGGTACCACTGCCTATCGAGTCATGAGAAAAGAATTTATTCCCTTGCAGAATAATGGCTGAAATGAGATCTACTATGGAAAATGAAAAGCTTAATATCTTGATGTTGCTGTGCACTCAAAATAATATAACCATGGAAATTGATTATTATGGTGTAATTAATGATTTTGCAAGAATCAATACTCGAAGAAACCCTTTATTGCATCAGTTCATTTACTGTGACTAAACAAAAATAAGGATGTCTAAAAGAATGAGTGAGTGAATATAAACATCGGACTGTTCAGCTACACGAGGGCTTTTAGTGACGGACCACGTAATTTTGAACCATGGTCAAGTGACGTGGACGACACCTAAGCTGGCACTCCCCTCTCCTAACTACCACACCCCACCAATGGGAGGACGTTTCAGCTCTCGACAGATTTAACGTGCATTGCTGCCCTACACGGCGGGTCTTTAGTGGTACGGGGCTCGAACTCATGACATGCCTGCCATGATTCGATACCTTGACCACTGGGCTACCGCACTCCCGTTATTTGTCGAAACGCTTATGTTTAAATTTCTAGCCTAAGAAAGTGGTGTGAAATTAAATTCTATTCCAATTCTCATCCAAAAGTGTCCCACTGTTTTTTCAATTCCTACTATTAGCTCACACTCTCTTTATATTTATTTATTTATCTTGGTGGAATTTTCAATCATTAATAAAATACATTTTAAAGCGCTCAATTGAGCTGAAATTTTATATATACGATTATTTTGAATGTCAATACAGTATTTAATTATAATTAATAAATATTAATTGATTAATATTAATTATTTAAAGAATTACAAATACAACCACGTTGGCATCAATTTTGGCGACCGAACGACCCTTTTGGTGACTTGTGTCAAAACTTGAAAAGGTTTTTTTCCTCACATTTTAAGGTGCCCATTTGAGCTGAAAATTTCTATACACTCCTGTTTTGGGTCAAAATATGATAATTTAATTACAATTAGTTAAAAATAATTGACTTAAACTATTCATTCAAAGAATTGCAAATAGAGTCACGTTGGTTTCATTTTTAGTGACTTGGTTCAAAACTTTAAAAGATATTTTTCTGACGTTTTAAAGCATTCAGTTGAACTGAAATCTTATATACACGATTGTTTTGGATGACAATAGGATATTTTAATGAAAATGAATAAAAATGAATTCTCACTTAATGTTGTGATTCTGTCCTATGTATATACATATTTATATCAAATTGCAACTATTTAATAAAAAGTAGCTAAAATAAATTTTTTCTTTGTTGATCTATGTAGGAATTAACTTAAAAAACTTTTTTTTATATTACTTGTTTGACTCCAGTGAGCCTTTGAATTATATTTAGAAAGCTAGATCAAATTATATTTCTAAAATATTAACAAAATTTTCCTTATATACCGAACACCAAATGTTAAAATATTTCTTAATTCATTTTGTTTTTGTTTTAATGTGATAAATATTTTTATAAATGACTTTGCAGTTATGCATGCCAAGTGTACCAATACTTTTTTGAGTGACTACACATGTTAAATTCACATGACGCTCACATGATAAATAGAATCACGAGTCTTCCTCTGAATTGAAAACTGGCATTACACTTGTACTTGCTGTTCGACTGTTAAAATCTAGTTAAAATTAAAATTTCACAATTGAGTAAAGATGTTCAACTATTCAGATTCTTCACAAAGTTTTTCAAAACTAAAACCCTTTTATTATGCATGCACTTTTAAAAATCAAGTTCATTTTATTTACTTATGAGCGTAACTATTCGTGGCAAATATGTAATTTTAAAAGCAAAGCTTCTGCAATAAGTAAAAGTTGGCACTATTGAAGAGCATAAACTGATTACTAGAAACATAAGTGACTGTGACGTTACATGAATGTATGATCTGATTGGCTCGAAGCACGTGATTGCAGTTATTATGCGACAGGAATGATGCATGAATATGTAGCCTATTAAACGCCAATTGAACTTCTAGTGAATCGTCCATGATGAGTCTTCTCTTGTCTGTTTGGTTACGAATGCGAAATGAATTCAGGAAAGGAATCGTGTTGTTCATTGGTTTTCTTTCAACTCGCAAACCTTAACACGCATTAAGGGCTGGTAAATGAATGCAGTTGACTCACGGTTGGTTTATTTCTTTCCTATGAACATTTAGAATTAGATTAGAACATTAAATTATAACATTAGAATTTTTGATTATTACCTCGAAATATGGAACAATGCGGGTGCTATTGGTTTGAAGGAACTAGTTTGACATCACGGGGCAAGGCGCCAAGCAGCGCTCGTTGTAGCTGGAATATAATACAAGATGGCAGTCTAGCGGTAACTTAATGATACTCAATAATTTTAAAGAATTGTTTTCAAATACAATGAAATATAGTTCAAATGAAGGATATAGGAAGAGATTCAGAATAACTAAGATCAATCAATAAGTAATGAGAATATCAATATAATTTAATAAAAAGTAACCAGTATATATAACCAGTACTAATAGTAATATTATATGCAGTATATGATAAACTTATAATATAATTTAATAGTAAATATATAATATTCATATAGTATGATTTAATAATAATTATTATATATCATAATCGTATAACTCAATTTAATAGTAATTATAAAAAAGAATAATCATCATATCGTGATAAAAAAAAATAATGCATAAAAATACACATATTACATAATAATTATAAATGAATAACAAAATAATCATAAATGAATAACATAACAATAATTATAAGTAATTAATATAACATATTATAATATATATTAATAAATATAAAAAACAATTATTATAAATAATGAACATTATTTGATTATTATAAATTATAATAATTGTATTTTTATATTATATTATTTATAAAATATTTACATAATATATATTAAAATTAATAATGAATATTAATTACAAAGTAGTGAAAACTTGCAATATTCCAAGTACCTTCAACGAATTTCATCGAACGAGGAACGTTCAAAAAAGCATTTTTAAAAAGTAGAAAAAAAAAAAGTGAAAATGGGTTGATTGATTGATTGATTCTTGATTTTTTTTTGGTGTAAGAGCCAAGTTTGGCTATGCTGCGCCACACATTCGTTAGTATATGTGTTATAGTTAAAGTTAGTATATAGTTAAAGTGAAAATGGGCAATTTGTATAGCAATAATTAAAAGTACAACACTGATTCTTTGGTTAAATTAAAAATGAAATCGAATTAAAATCGTCTGAAATTAATAGGCCTACCACTGGAAAAAAAACAATAAAAGTTATTTTAAATATACGTTATCTCCATGGAAACCACATTGCCAGAAGATAAAAATATCAAGGTAACCATATTGTAATGTTATCGCCCATCTTGACGAACATAAAAAACAACTTGGCGCGTGCCTTTTGATATCAAAGTAGCACCGGCTTGTAATTTCATAGATAGAGGAATTCACCAAGAAAAATATTTTAACGAATCGTTCCTTAATGGTTTGTCTCTAAAACGCTGATGTACTTTTATATTTGTAAAGAATACTCGTCAAAATATCGAGCATCATTACGTTGAATTTAAATCCGAAGTAAAATTAGTATGCATATAATAAATAAAATTGAATATTTACATTGGAAAAGATTATACGTGTACTAGAAATATACCAAAAGTCCAACTGATAAACAAAAGGGAAAAATATGGTACATATGATCAAAAAATTTTTTCCAGAGAGTTGACATCTAATTTAAATATACATAATTGCATTTTTGCCTTATAAAGGAAATTTCGTTGGAATGGGCAAAGGTGTACTTAACCCTGGTTGATGTTACGTACATGTAATTGCTGCACAAACACTTAAAAGTTACTTACTGTTATTTTAAAATACGATGAACATTTAAAATAAAATGCTAAATTTCGATTTTTCTTTCTATGTACAACACTACCATATTAAGTAGGGTTATAGAAATAATAACTTTAGCAATTTAATTCCCAGCTATTAGGAAAATGTTGAATATAATTATCTTAGAAAATCAAAAGTAAATACTGTAAGTTAAAAGATCTGAAATACACTTATTCATACAAAAATGAAAAAGAAAACAGAAGAACAAAGTATTAGCCCCCCCCCCCCTTCTACTTTAGGGGATTTTTTCAAATGCATTACCTTCAATTTTCTCTCGCCAATTAGTTTTCAGAATATATATAATAACCTCTTTTCTTTATAGAACATTCAAAGTGAAGTAAGTAATAACTTGTTAAAAATATACAGAGAATAAAGAATCATTCATAAATAATAGAGGAAGTTCTTATTCTGTAAAATAACATTAGATTTAACCCAAAGCTATCTTTGAAAACAGAAAAGTTATTTTCGCGTTCTAATGTTTTCAGTGAAATCACACACAATGGCCATTTGCATAATTGGCTTCCTAAATAATGAAGCTGACCGAGATAAAGTAAGTTTAAGATGGAATCGATATTGTTCCTCTTTGACTAATGCTTTCTTTCTTCTTCTAGGAGATGAGTGATTTAAGAATTATAAAGTAACAGTGTGATGTGCCGTTAGCAACTTTGAAAGGTTTTTCAGAAGTTGCGGATGAAGACATTTTTTGGAAAAGAGAGCACACAGATATCGGTGAAAAGAAAAATATGTAGTCTGTTAAAATGCTGGATATATATTTTTAATGGTGAATTAGATTGCGTATAATAACAATTGTTTCTTCTTATTTTGTAATATTGCTTTTTTCGGTTTGTTTTTACACTTGTGTGAAACTTGGTAAGTTGTTCTTAAGATTGGAATTTTAAGAATTAAAAATAAAGCAATTTAGAAGTGTTATTTTAGTTAAATTGTACGAAAAACTTCTTTCTTCTTTTACATGTAAATTTTATTTAATTCATTTAATGTTTGTATTATTTAATATAAAATTTTTATTTATGTTAACATCCATTTTATTTGGACGGAACATCATTTTTATTGCCACTTTGAGGAAGATCTGTATGATAGATGGGTACGTACATTTTTTTGAATTTTGTTACTTTAAGGGCTGTTTTAAATGTGTCCTTATAGCTCATGAAATAAAGTATGGCTCAAATAAGATGTGTGGGGTTAAATAAAGCACAGAAATATATTATTATCACTAGCACTACATGAAATATAAAAAATTTAATCTACTGCTTAAATTAAGAAGCTTTTCATTGATGCAAATGGTTTTATTTTTTAATTCAATTATATTTTCTTTACCTGTAATAAGCAACAAATGTTTAAAGATAAAAATGAGCTAAATAAAATGTGTTATCTTTGAAAAGTACACTTCCAATTAAGTATCCTAAATTTCAAATCAGTTATTTATCTTACATATCATTTTTAAATCGAAATGACGAATACATATAAAACGTATGTCTTAGCTTTTACTTAAATGAATTTATATTTGAATAACGTTTATATCCAATTTACAAACAGTAAAAAAGGCAGAGTTCACAAAATCAGACAGTTTCAATTCTTCCTACAATACATAACCTTTGAAAAATATTTTTAAATATGTTTCTTATCCAATAATAAAAGAAGGCATTGATCCTTATTTAGGAAACGAAATTAAAGAGTAATATCAAGCTTTCATTAAAAGGAAAGCTATTTTCCTCATTTCACTTCATTTTTACCAATTTCTCGAGACTCTTTATAAAAGAAGATTCGATCCCGATTTTTAAAGGAAGCGTTAATTACATCGAAATTATTCTTTGTTTTATGACACTTTTTTCATCCCCTCTTTTCCTCTCATGAATATTTATTGCTTATTTTCGTGTGATTGAAAACTTCATCCACCGCAACGATTCTTTTTTAATCGAAAAAGAAAAAAAAAAATTGCACATGCAAATTTAATACACATTAATTATCATTTATGTTCGGGAGCCCAGATATGCTTTTTTTAAAAAAATAATAATGACACATCTTTTTAAGACGTAGAAAATGCTTGATCTCTCAATTATTTTGAAGACCGAAGAAAACTGCTATGTGTTTAACAATCTGGAGTAGTAGTTTTTTTCTTAAAAAAAAATCGTTTGTTGTATACGTAACAATGAATGAGTGATGGGGAGTGCGAACAGCCTAGAGTTAGTCGGGAAAAGATGTAGGGGTGAATTTTGATCGACTAGACAATTTAAATGAAGTAATTTGCGAGGATTATTCCGCACCTCAAATAGTAATGTACGGAATTGAAAAATATATATGTCCTGAAATATCCATTAATTAAAAAATGAGCATAGATTTGTTTACTTTATTTTATTGATTTCGTATCAATAAATCTTTTTTTTTTAATGATCTCTGGTTTGACTAATTAACCGATTTTTGTATTATAAAAGTAATACTAAACGCGACACTGATAAATCTTATCGAAAATACGGACATAAATTGAAAGTAACGTTTCTATAATTCTGCAAGTAAATAATTACTATCAACATGAAAAGAAAAAAAAATGTGTGCGTGTATCAGTGTGAACACGTGGTAGAAGTTAAATTCTTCGGCTTATATGTATTGAATTGTATAATTAAGTTTTATTTTAAAGTAATCTTACATACAATTAACACAAATTCATTACTATCATTATTATTTTAAACTGTATTTAAAAAAATAATTAGGATGGAAATGGTATAAGTATTAACAAAATTTTCATTTTCAATACGTAATACTATAAAAAAATTATTATATACATTTATAGAAAAATATCGTTATTATTAGTCTATTTACATTATGCTTATAGGTGTTTCAGTACATACTTTTGTTATCAAATGGTTGTGGTAACTAAAATAAGAAATGTAGGTTTTGCACTCAATATCATTTAAGAATCTTGAAAGCACTGCATCAATCGTAGTATTTGATTTTGTTGTCAATATTATTCTTTTATTTTGTAGAGACAAGGTATTTGACAAGACTATTTGAGGTAAAACTGGAAACTCGAGCCATATTGTCTTAGGTAATCCTTCATCATTTGTTTCTACATGAACTAGCTTTCCAACTGCACCATTTTCCAATCCATCTGTTACATCAATATTTGTGGTAACCATGAAATAAATATTATTTACATAAACTGTTTGATAAGGCAAACCATTTGTATCAATTAATGACATCTTATGTGTAATTTTTGATGTACGAAAAGTTTCTTGTTCTTTTGAAGTACAACCGCGATACATACATCTTTTGTAGTTGAAGTTATTCTGTTCGCATATGCATTCAGTGTGTGTGTGTGCTTTATTATTATATTCATTGACGGAATTGTTAGTGTTAAATAATCGTATATCTTGAGGGCACCTTAATTAAGCTTCTTCTCCACAGTACAAAAACAAGACTCAATCATAGTTATCTCTATTTCATCAAGTTGTTCGCCGTTTCCAGTTTTTGTAAGAATAGAAGAAAATTGTTGATTCGCTTGACACGCGACTTCACTTAATTCATAAAATTTTACATTTCTCCATAAAATCGGTCCAACGATGGTCTGTTTTGGTTGCTTATAAATGGGCGTAGAATGAACTGGTGGTAATTGACGTAAGTTCCCTATGAAAATAATATCTAATCCACCAAAATTTGACTGAAAATTTCCAGTTACCTGTTTTAATCTAGAATCAACCTTCAATAATAACTAAGCACTGATCATACTTATCTCATCAATGATTATGGCTTTTATGTACTTGGAAAGAGTTCTGCTTTGTTGAGCAGTTTCAGAATGTAACGGAAGTAATCTTGATAAAGAAATTTTTTTAAAGCTGTATGAACAGTCGTTCCTGAAATAGCTACTGCTGCTTTACCAGCGGAAGCACAAGTTATGTATGCATGGCAGTATCCAACATTGTTCGTATAGCGACTATAAATTTCCATGAAAAGTTTAATGAACGTTTTACCGCATCCGGTCAGGGCCAGTAAAAAAATTATTTGAAATAGAGTTCGATATGATAATAAAAGGTGCGAATTAACATGAAGTAAAAGTCCTTTTTGTTTTTCGTTTGACATTTTCACTAAATGATGGAAATCTCCTTTGGGCTTACGTTCATCGCGTAACCGGAACTGGTAACGCGTAATGAAAATTTTTCCCTAACGTGCCATAAGAAGTTAACTTCAAAAACATTATTTAAAATTATTAGTGGTGGATATTGGTGTACACAGTCTATTTTCATGGCAAGGATTATATTTCTTTATAAAGGTATATATAACCCCGAAAATATAATCTCTATGCTAAAATTTAAAAATCTGTTGGTATATGGGAGGAGTTTGAACCCCTAAATCCCACCTTTGTGTACGCCACTGTAGTGGGTTTATCAAATTTGAAGCCTTTTGGAACAAAAATTATATAATTAAAAATTCAGAAACTTTCTCTTCATTTAGCACAGTAGTCTCCAATCTGTGGTCCACGGATTGCTGGTGGCACTTGAAAATCTTTTGATGATCAGCAGATATATTGGGACATGACCACACTAAAACAGAGTAATACATAAATAAACTTAAAATTCTATTTTTTTAAAAAATTAACTTTGTTGCCTTTAATGGGTGCATTTTACATAAATAAAATAAAAGTTTTGCGATTAGTGTGATATATCAATGTATTTTTCTTTTTTTTTCTATATTATTAGTGGTCCTCCAAATATAAAATTATAAATTTAGTGGTCCATGAAGCTCTAACAGATCAGTAGCCACTGATAAGTTTGATATATTTGCTTATTTGTTTTTATAAGAAAGAAGACTTACAGTAGAATTATTCAATCTTCCATTACTTAAGTTTTCTTTCATGCAAGCAAGTGTTTCTGTAGCATAGTTAGTACCAGAAAAAAGTACTATATATATAATTACAATAATAAATATCTATTTCTACAAATTTTATAATGAAACACCAAGCTTGTTGTTTTGCCTACCATAATGAAATGCTTAAGACAAAAAGACTTTTACTGGGAAAGTACTCTTCCCAGGATTAAATTAAATATGATTATGGAAATTGTAGATGATGTGAACAGGGTTACCAGATTGGCGACAAAATGTGTTGCCAAGAAGCCTTTGAGAAGTCACTTGAGTAGACCCTTCTGGAAATTTCCATAAGGCTATCTAAAAGTCGGTGGTGTTCAAAAGTCAGGAAGAACAATCGCCATGTAGCACTTGCTGAGCAAGTTAAAATCCACACTTTCGACATTAAATATCTCACTTTAAGCCCAATATGCCTATATGAGATTGATAGTGGCTCTGCAACCCGTATGCTTGTAGACATCTCCGATGCTTCCAAAAAAAATCAGTCAATCGAGATTAATATCTACTTGTGCATTGAATACGATAAAAAAGAGAGGGCAGAGAGAGAGAGAGACTTTATCTGTCTGACGTTTTGCTAGTGAAACTGTTCGAGAAAGCCGTTTCTGGAGAGGTGTAAAATTTGTTTATAACGAGCGTGTTTTCCAATACTGTAAATAAACTGTTACAATATTTTTTGTGTATATACGTGAATTTTTTCATCTTTGTCCAATAATAAATCAATTAGTAATTAATTAATCGGAACCGTCGCTGATATCCGGGGGGGGGGGGGGGGGGGGGGGGCGACAATACAGTCACGTAGTCAGTTTAGACGTTAAAATCTTGATAGCGGTTACTAAATAACTTTTTTTTCTATTTCATAAATTTCAGTTACATATTATCAAAATATACAATACATGAAATGTATGTCCTTGATACATAATCTACAAAAATAATTCAAATATGAATATTATATCCATTCTTTTGAAATACTCACTAAAATCGGTATTTAATATTATCTTGAACATTGTGCTTTTGGAACGCGTAACTCAGTTAATAGCTTTAAATCAGTCTATAAATACTCTGAAAATGAAATTTAGCCATTTATTAAATTTATCGAAGCTATAATCATTTATATTACGCATTGAACAGCGAAATATTAACTTACATTTTCATTGTTTTAACTCATCGAAGTATTTATTATTAAAAAAAAAAAAAATTAAAACCAGAGAAATTCAAACTTTAAAACTGGTTGAAATACGGCAGACAGAAGTGTCGCGGAAATGCATTCCGAGATTATGGTAATTAGTATTTCAGTTTGGAACTTAAACGCAGCTCATTAGTCAGTGAAATAGCATGGATGTCTTTTTAAGTCAATTAACTGCTTTTGTCATTAACCCACTAAATAGCTGGAAAACAAGTACTTGGAATGACAAATTTCTCTTATTCCTCATTAGCACTTAGCCTCACTCTGTATGGTCTCAATTGCCTATTAAAATGCTTAATACTCGAGTATTGAAAATCTCAGTATATTGTAAATAGATTAATACCGAACTTCTTTATTTAATTTATAAAGTACCTAACATACAAATTAGAGTACCTTTTGCATGAACAAGAAAAAAATGATAGTTGATGGGGAAGGTTTACTTGTCATTCCTAATTCTAAACTACTCAAACACTTTGAGTCGTAAACTTCTAAGCGAAATAAAATATTTTTAACCCTTTGAGTGGTAGGTTAGTCCCCTTATTTTGCTCCCGTCAAAATCACGGGGGGAATCCCCCCTCACCTATTTCTCGTGCCCGTGATATTTCCGGGCTGAAGTGTTCAAAAGAGTAACGCGCTAAAAAGATTAAAACTATCTATTTCTTATGCCCATATTCATGTTTATTTCTCACCCGATGGCATTATCAGATTATTAATAACGTATTTAGAGATATTTCATTTTACACTAGATTTTATCACAATTAAACGTATATATTAGCGATGTGTTTTTGTAACCTTAGCTCAGCACACGAGTTGCTCTCTGTGATAAATATATATATATTTTTAAATATTTTATTCATTATAAAGTTAGTCAGGAAGTTAATCGTATTCTACTTTAAGTGTAAATGGATCTGAGAGTGGATTCTGAAATAACTGATTTCTCTTTTAAGTTCGATTAGTGAATCTGTGAGAGCAGTGATGATGGATCTGTACTGTCACTTGTGATGTTGGCCTTTGAATCTCATGCTTCGAAATTTATCTCACAAGGAAAAATTACTAATAAGTTAAAACTACATGTATAAGTGCAATAAAATTCTAGTAAGTGTATAATAAGTGTAATAATAATTCTCCTTTTATGTTTAAAAATAATTTTTTTTAATTTTCTCTCTGCCGAAAAACCAACATTCAGTCATAATGCCCCTAAATAATGGCTTTTCTTTAAAAATTATTATTATTATTATTATTATTATTATTTTTGTATTTCAAGCTAAAAACTTACCCAAAATTTAAAAATAAATACATATATTGAATATAAATTTAGTTTTATGTAGTTTTTTGAATAAAAAAAATTAGGTACTTTTATGAACATTTTCTTAAAAATTATGCGACAGTTACGGGGTTAATACTTCAATTGATGAGCCCCTGTGGTGAGTTTTTGACAATCCCCTCCCACCCCTTTTTTCCCCTCAGGTCAAGCGAATATGATCCAAAAACATTGAAACATTCATTTTTATTCAACTTTAATAATTTAATCACTAACTATAACACACAGTTATTATTCATTTATTTCACTTGTTTATTTCGATTGTTTCCATCTTCATCATCATTCTTTGATCCTCTCCTGCTTCTTTATTTGTTAAAATTTTCTCGATTTCTTCAGGTGTAACCACTTGTTTTTGCCGAACGCTAAACATCATGAGTTATAGTTAATTCACTAGCTTTCGGGAAATTTTTATGGTGCTCCTACCCAAGGTGTAACGCTAAAATGAATACTATTTGCTGCCAATAGATGGTCCTACCCTCCTGAAAAACCTCAGAGGTTGACGTACTTAAACGACTTTACCACCTAAAACTAAGAACACAAACCGTATATATACGCTCATATCACCTTAGACGCATCTTCTCCCTTTATATATATAAATAAGTATGTATAAATCATTACCATTCAAAGCGTTAAAAAAAACTTATTCATTTTACTAATTTTTAAAAATTTTAGTTGATATTTTTTATATATTCAAACCTTTATATTAGTTATATAAAACAATTCTGTTCTTTAAGTGTTATAGTAACTTTTAGGCCTAAGTAAGTTTTAACACGAATATAGGTAAGTTATTCGGAACCACAAGGAAACATAGATGTTTCCTTGGTTTAAATATAGAATAATCGATACATCAAATTAAACAGAAATGGTCTATAAAAGCCTTACATGATGTAGTTGGGAATTTAGAAATGAGTAAATAGCGTATAAGGAATGTCCTTATTATTTTGGTTCAAAATTACGAAACACTGAATCAATAATATAATCCTGTTGTTTTAGATTGATTAATTTATGGCTTATTAATGTCAATTTTAGAGAAGTAATATGAGAACTATCTGCAATGAATCTTGTAATTTTAAATCACGGCCAATTGACGAGGAGGAATTTGAAAGAGCTGAACTTGCACACCCCAATTCTCCGAATTTCTACACCATGTCAACATGTAGACTTTGAGTTTCATAAGATTTATTGTCCATCAATCTATTTACACATGGCGGGTTGTTTCGCCTTAAAACGGCATTTATTTAAACCAAATCTAGGCTTATATAGATCAATATTAATCTGTTTTGTTTTGAAATTTATCATATAAACATATAATGTTCCTTTTTTAATGAATAAGCTACTACAAGATTTAATCATATTCATGGAAAAAATCTCTTAAGGATTATACGCACTGTGGGGTGCAATTATTGCTACTATTCCTTCAGTACACTATTGGACCTTCTTTTGTACTTAATACTGCATGGATTCTTCTTGACATTTTCCTACAAGATGGTATTACGTAATATGAGGAATCTCAGACCATATCCCATGTGTTGTACTTTTCAAAGCCTTCAGATTAGATGGTACTGCATCCAGTTGCCTGATGTCGTGGCAGATCTAACCCCACAGATTCTCAGTTAGACTGAGATCTGATTATTATGCAGTATCTTCCATAGTCTTTAAACCATCTGTGGACAATATTTACTTTATTGCAGCTTTTTGCAAGCAGAAATGGAGCAGCGTGTTAGTAAGTTGGCGTTCCTAATGTTTTGGCTCTTCAGTATATATATATATATATATATGTGTGTGTGTGTGTGTGTGTGTGTGTGTGCGAGTCTAACAAAAATCTCCCAATAAAAAGTTAGACTCTTCAGATAGCGGGGTTATTTTGAACATACGGGTTAGTTTTGAATAAATCGAAACAAAATAATTTAAATGAAAATGCTTCTTGAAAGTAAACTAATTTATTACGTTACTGGGAAACGTTTACAGGGGGAGTAATTACAGGACAATAGAAATTAAAACATGCAAATATCAAATAAATAGAAAGTTAGATTATACCTTCTATCAGGATGTTAATAATTTATAAAAAGGTCATCATGTGACTGAAACCGCCTAGGTTAGCAAGCTGGCGTGAATGCGCAAAAGCGCTAGGCTTCTTTCGACGATGGTTAGTGGGCCTCTCCCGGAATATTATTTGTGTCGGAGCCTCATAAGCTCGCCAGATGGCGTTGATCTGGAATGCGGTTTTAATTAAAGTTACAGTCCTCTAGAAAGGGATACAATCCAACCTTTTACAAAGATAGTTAAATGGAATATCCCCCCTCATATATATATTTGTCTATGTATGTACGGGTGATTCCCATATGCATTATGCTGATACTTATACTTATTATAACACCGTTACATTTAACCAATGCGCATCGGGTTCAAAATTCCAACCATGATCCAATTACTAAATAGCAGTCTGTGAAATGTTTCATAATTATTTTAACTGTTCAAAAGCAAAGGTTGGGGGTTAGTCATTTATATAAGTTCCCAACTCATTTAAGTACGAAAGAAGCCGAAAATTAAATATTCTTTATTATATCTCCTTTACATGATTTTCTGGAGTACGTTCTTTCCGGGTCACCAATTAGTATTCAGAAAGTAATAATCTTATTCCATAAAGAACATTCTGAGTTAAGTAAACAACATCTTGCTAAAAATAAGTACAAAAAAAAGTAGAATAACTCGTAGGTGACGTGGAAAATTCTTATTCGATAAAAGAACGTAGAGTTAACCCCAGGGCATCCTTCCTACACAAAGAGTTACTCTCCCCTCTTGTATTCTGAATCAAATCACATGCTACGGCCATTTGCATAATTGGCTTTTTACAGCAAAGAAGGTGGCCGCGCCAAATTAAGTTTAAGATGAAATCGATACTCTTCCTTTCTGACTAATGCTTTCTTTCCTTCTTCTAGGAGATGAGTGATTTGAGAATTAAAGTAACCGTGTAATGTATTGTAGATACTTCTAAAGATTTTCGAGGAGTTTTAAGTGAGGCTTAAATACAAAGATTGAATCGTTAGTCGAAAAAATTCGTATGTGCATGTAGAATGAATGTGTTATAGATGTTGCATTAAATTGAGCTGAAATAATTTAGCCTTTTTATGCGATAAATTGCTCTATGATATATTTAATAGAATTGATAGCCCGAAATACATCCATATGACTGATAATTTAGGATAGGATACTTTAAAAGAAAACTATGGAAACTGAGTTACTGCTAAGTTTTTTAAAGTAGATTTTAAATTATTTAATTCAAAACTTTTTTATTGCGTCCATGAAATGCAGTTTTTATTTTCATAGTAGGCAACACATTTTCTCAATGAACCTTTCCTAATTGGAATTGTCAAATAACGGTAATTTTTTGCAAATGGAAATACATAGTTTTAAAATTAATTAGTACAATGAACAAGCGTTACAGAGCAGACAATGTTTTTTTTTTAATTTGTTAACATTTTTATACTGAAAATAATTTATTAGTTAGTAGGTAAGTGTTATTTTGAATATTGTTTCTCTCTAGCAATTTCAATTAGAATTATAAAGAATTTGATAATTGAACTAAACATTTTTAAAGGAATACTATCGTAATTCTGCGGTCCTATTAATTCTAAATAATTTTCTTCATGACATCATTCATTAGAAATTTAGAAAGTTTCATATATGAACTAACCAGCACTTAACTTATTATAGTGCATTTAGTTAATTTTATATGTGTATTATATATTATTAACATTAATATTAGACAGCTTATATTTTATTATGAGCCTCCTGGGTGGCGTGGTTGGTTTGTCGCTGGCCTTCGGGACCCAAGGTTGCAGGTACGACCCCGGCCCCAGTCGGTGGATTTTCATGATGCAGAAAATCGACAGCAGCCAAGTCGTATGATTATACGGCATGTAAAAAATCCCTAGAGTGTCTATATTTTTGGATGCTTTAGGCAAAATTAAATACCTGTGTAGATTCGCATTGTCAGAGCTCAGGCTCCTCCCTCTAAGGAGGAAACTGGGCGTCAAATTTACCTGCGGCGATTGGTATCCACCTTTACGGCACCGCACTAAAAAGAGATATCAGCTTTCGGGGAATGTACTAGGTCTGCAATGGAAAAACTCCAATCGGCAGCCCATTAGAAATAAAAATATTTTATTATAATTCCTTATCAAAAACCTTGGATCTAATATGATTAACATCCAGTAACGATGTTTTTATTCTATAAACTGCTTTTATATATATTTGCGGTTTTTATTTTTTTTTTTTTTAAATAGTAAATTTTTTTTTTTTAGTTCTTTTTGTTTATTTTTAAAACCTACCGAAACCAATTCTCAGGGATCGTCGGAATTTTAAAGATCATTATCTCAAAAAGGTATTTTCGGGACATAAACCAAATGCAAGGCTTTATAAGGAGTTAAAGTAGCAATTGAAGGATGATTTTCACCCTCATCCTAGATATTGTGTGTTCATGGGTATCTGGTGATATATTATTAAATACATAAAAATTATCGCTGTCTAGGAATTTTTTAGTCATTTGTTCATCGATGCCTTTAGTTTCAATGTTCTCAACATCCTCTCTCTAAATTGATTAGTGTTCCTAACATTTAAAAGTCTCTAACAATGTTAAGTGAAATAGATCATTTTAAAAATATACAGCTTTATCTTTGATTATGCTGTTGCAAAACCTTGTAAAAAGAATTGGGTATGGACTCAAACTTGTTTCTTGGGGAAAAAGATCTGCATAAAAGAAAAAAAAATGTACCTGAAAACTACATCAGTAGCTATAAAGTGTAATATTTGCAAGTGGTTATTTTTTTTAAGAGGATAAACGGGGCTGCACAAAATAGTCCCATACACAGAAAATATGTAAATCAAAACCACACAACGTGGCTGAAAAATTTTCCAAACTAGAAAAAATTTATTATTTCTCCAAATAAGATAGATCAAAATTATGTTCAAGTAGAAAATACAATACATTTACGTAAACTTTAAAATTAAATTCGCAGTGATGGTCTTTAAAATTACGACCAGAAATCATCTGGTAAGTCTGACAGCAACGCTGCATGGAATTCATTACGTTCCGGAAGACTCCTCCAAGCAGTCGTGTGGTAGATGGCGCTGCAGCGAAGGTTTAGTGAACACGCATACTGCTGGAAGTCATCATTTAGGATCTGTTTCCCTATGTAGTAGGATGAATTACTCTTGTTCAAACGAGGAACTGTCGACATGATGATAATGTATAGCAGTAGTACTCAACCTGTGGCCCGCGAGCCGCATGTGGCCCAGTGAGCTTTTCTGAGTGACCCGGTCCTGACCCATTGCTCTAAAAAATTCAATTACTTAAGAACAATGTATTAAAAATTTAGCGCGGGAAATTCTAACAATGAAGCAATCAAATCTATCAATTTGCTTTTATTGTTAGTAGAAAGTGTTGTTTTGTATACTAATCTCCCGTCTGGTCAGACCATATCAGTGAAGCCTTTGACTTTAATGAAGTCCGATACTAGAAGTGGACTATCATGGATATCTTCCCAGTCCAGTTCAAGGCAGTCCATGGTGTGCTGAGGGGAAGCCTGTTCTAGCTGGCATTCAGGGCCAATAGGAAACCTCTTATTGACTTCAGAAAAAATGATACTTTTTAAATGCCCACTGGCAAGTCGGGACAGTCAAATGTTGGACTGTCTGTCACAGGGAAGAGATAAAGAGATAGTAGAATGTAAACAGGAGGTTGGGTCTTGGATGAAAGGAAATAGAAAGTAACTGAGTAAAAAATACAGTGAATAAAGCATAAAAGTAAATACTTTTGTGTGTGTTTGATGGAAAAATTATTAAAGTATAAAAATAAAAACCTAAAATGAGAGTTTTGATACTTTGGTCAATTTTGTTTTGTCCAATCCTGCTTAGGTTTTGTATTACCCCCTCCCCCTTATACTTATTTTGCAGCCCGTGTGAGATATCTGTCATATGTATACGGCCCGGGTGAAATACTGTCATATTTATGTGGCCCACCGGGAAAAAAGGTTAAATACGCCTAGTGTATAGAGATGCGAATTATGACGGGCACGCCGCTTGTACCAGGAACGGTACTCAAACAGGGGTGTTCTACGTCACACGACCTTCACAAGTGGGAACAGTTCTCCTTCACATGAGACTGGTTCATTAAAGAGTTCACGGATTCTTTTTGGTGTAAGAGAAACACCCATTCCTTCAGTTGAAGACCTCATCGATCAAATATCTGTAGGTGCTGGGATGATACGTGGCATGACAGGAATGTTCCAGATTGTCCGGAATTCCATACAACACCACTCTCAAGCCTGCCAGAGGACTTCTGGTCGTAATTTCGAACACCTGTTGTAGTACACCCTTTCAATAAAATGTTGTCCCATTAATGTGTTGCTGTTTATATTCTCTCTTTCTCTGCTTCTCCGCACAACAGCTCACCACTACGGCATTATCAACCCTGCATTCTTGTGTGATGCTAAGTTGTTTCTGTACCCCCTACACACTCCGCAAGTTTGTCGGTCTGGTAGCGAATAACCCTGTATAGCACTGAGACCACTAAGGATATTGTGTGCAATACTAATATCGGGGCCCTTCCCACTAATTTTTAAATTGTATGTAATTTTGACAGCCATCTATTGTTTCCTTTTAAATTTATTTTTGTATATTAAATTTTATACTTAAAAAGGATTTGATTTATCCCTGTAGTAGTGTACCGCGCTTCCACGCCACAGATCCGGGACTCAAATCCCGGGCTTGGCAAGGTAGACTCAGCCTTTTATCCCTTCAGTGGGTTGATAAATGAGTACCAAGCTTGCTTGGGAACTGCACACTGGAGGTTTTGCGTCAGACTGACCACTTGAAACAAACATCTGCATATACACCTCAGCACCGAAGTTCACGTAAGCTCATATAGGTACAGTAGGTCCTCATGGGCTAATTGCGCCATTGAGTTAAGGATTTGATTTGGAATTTTTTTAAGTACCTCATAAGAAAATCGTACATAAAAGAAATACAAAAAAGTAACGAAAAATAAAAAAGTTGAAAGTATGTGTTCTATTCTTCTGACATCTTATGCATATTACATTTCGTACTTTTCCTATTATTTTAGTTGATTTAAATAAAGCAGCATTTATACAATGCTCATTTACAAGTCTCAAATAATTAAAGTAACTCAAAATAAAACTATGAATGCTTATTAATTTCTTTTATATACATTGTGTTAAAATGCTATTACTTTTGATTCAATTTTACAGAAGAAACAACTACTCTTAATTACTCATTCTTATTAGTTATGGTTTGAAAGGAAATATTTTTCTTCTCTTTTTCATGATATAGTGAGGTAAAAAAGAAATTATAGATCCCATTAATAAAACAACAATTCCATTGTTTCTTTTATTATCATCACTTCCTGGAAGGTCTTCATAACAGGAACGATCCGTCGCCAATCACGAAAGAAGACTTAATTACAACGAAAAATATCATCCCTTTGTTTTATAAGACTTTTTTTTTATTCCACCGGCTTCCTCGCATGAATATTTATTGCTTATTTTCGTGTGTGATTGAAAACTTTATCCTCCACAGCGACTTCTTTCAAAAACTCTTGCATGCAAATTTAATACACATTAATTAACGCTTACATTCCGGAGAAAGGTCGATTTTTTTTTTACCAAGACACTTATTTGTAAGACGCAGAAAATACTTGATCTCTCAATTATTTGGAAAATGGAGAAATCTATGTATGTGTTAAACAAGCTAAGAAGGAGGGGGGAGGAGTATTTTTTTTTAAAAAAACTTTTCCACGCTCAATAATGAGCGAATAGTGAAGAGAATCGAATAGTTGATTGATGAAGTAGCAGAAGGGTACTATTATTGTCTAGATATATTAAAAAGAGTGATTGAACTGTATTGTTATATCCTTCAGGAAATAATTGCTTGCAGATGACAGAAAGGGCATGTGTTTTCAAATAATAAAAATCTTACACTACACACACACACGTTATGCCTTCTTACACATTTAACTTAGATTTTAAGTGTTTTATGTGTGCTTGCTCTAAGAACATTCTATGTTGAATTTGATAACCTTTTGTGAAGCAATAACTATTACTCACCCGTTTCCCTTGGTATTTCATGATACTGCACGTCTATAATATATTGTTTTTAAACTATTTATGAATCTAAATTCTAGTACTAAGCGTTCGAATGAATTGAAAAACATTCTTACAGACCTTAGCCTCTTGATTTAAAAAAAGAACGGGGCTTAAATTTCTAAAATAGAAGTATATTTCATTTTACACTCCACGAAATGCCATATCCTCCATGTTCTATTCTTTAAAACACGTTTTTATCGGATTTTTTCTCACCAAAAGAAACTTGTTCTTCCAAATTTAAAGTCTGTAGGTAAAAAAGTAAAGTTCATAAACCGGATTTTTTAATCAATAACGCACCTCAATTCCCTATAACGTCTGCTCAATAGTAGAACTCTCCCATCTGTTCATCAAGATTGGAGAGTTAAGTTGCCCAGATGAGACATTGTGTCTCCATAAAATACACCGGTTGTTCTTCCTTTACGACGGGGGCATACTACGTGCAAACTCTCATGGATAACGTATCTGAAGTTACCACACCCTATCTTTTCCCAAACTTCAGACAAGAAGGAAGCTATGAATTATTTCTTCTTTTTCTTGGGTTCTCCTCGCACATATGAAAGCAGCCAGCTTGAACAGAGAGTACTGTCATCAAGGCGACTTGAAGAAGCACACTCAGTGAAAATGTAACAGGACGAGTTACAGCTTCCAGTTCTTGGACGTTTCGGAGGAGAGATCAAACCTGCCGGTTGATTGCTCACACTCACCAGTGAATTGGGACTACGGTCGAGAGATACGGTTGCAAATGTGTGGCTCCCGCCAATGAGGGGGTATGAGGTGCTTGAAAGTGACCCACCCATGGAGTTTAAAGTGGTCGGCTTGGAATTAAAGAATGAACTTTTTTCGACTTCTCAATCTCCATGAATTTATGGAATTTTCGCTCTCCAAATTTTGAGTTTGTGGACGTAGTCGTGGTCAAGGAACTACGGATGCTTTTTGCCGGCTAATGAACTTTGATGAATGGTGAAATATGGATATTTGGAGTCAGTGGCGCAACGGGCATACCTGAAGGAAACATTAAACAAGAAATTTTTCACAGCGTAAGGCTGTATTCTTTAATATTTTAATATTGGATTTATCATTATTTATTACTTAATCTAGACATAAAATGTCTTTTGGCAATTAGCTGTGGGACCTTTAAAGCTACCCTGTCAAAACGTCATCCCTCCCATCTTTCTTTCTCTACTCTACAAAAAGAGTATGCCTGCCAAAATCCACGTTTGTTGGTTAATTATTTGAAGGCAACTCCACTTCGAATTTGATTTCTTAGAAACTCACTGTTAGCGTATCAATACTCAAAAGAAATATGCTTGTTAAATTTGTAGTCAATAAATCTAATGGCTCAAAAACAGGAATTTGTTTATAATGCCCTCAGGAACCCTCCCCTTCTTTATGAGTCGATTTACGTAAAACTCACTCTCAGCGGATCTCTACTGAACAAATGAAACATGCTTGATAAATTTCTAGCTGTAGATATAATAGTTCAAAAACGAGATTTTTTTACTTTTACGCCCTTTTGGGACTTTATTTCTGCGAAACTCTTTTGTTAATGGATATTTACTCAACGAATGAGACAAGCCTTCCAAATTTCAAATTTGTAAATCTTATTTTGGGAATTCTTCATGATTAGTAAATGTCTTTTCTCCAATGCATATGTAGTCATTGAATATATGTGAATTTTTAAAGATTAAAAGTTCGTATTTCTTCATATATATAAAATCCTGTACATTATTTTTATCTTCCTTTGAACTACTTCATTGCAAGAATATTCATTGTAAGATTGTTCATTTCATTCCAGGTGATGCGTTTTGAAACACTCTTCCTGGGTCTGTTCAACGCACTAGTTGAAAAAAGCAGCAGGTGAAATCAATATCTCCTCCGCCGAAATGATGGATCGTCTTTTCTTACTTAAAAGTTCAAGGACTAAATAACTTGTTCAAGTAAATTGATCATCCCCAAAACAAGAGATGGAACATTTTAAATATAGGAGAAAAAAGGGTGTCGGTGAAAAAAATAACCGTTATTATCGCCAGCACGGTGCAGAAAATAACCAAAGAAAGGTTTTTGCTTCAGGAGCGAATCGATGAACAAGGGAATAAAATTTGATTTTGTGAGAAAAAAAAGAAAATGCTTAGATTAAATTATTGAAAACTATGATAATGGATACAACTTCCTGTGTTTTCTGTGGTAGTTAATTACAACCACTCTTAACCCGGGGTCACTCGCCCCTGTTTTTGCTACCGTGGTTACACCCCAAACTTTTAACAATTGTATTTAAATATGACAAAAAAAATTAAGTCAATTATGATCCATATTTATAAAGTACAAGATCTTTTTTATATTATACAAATAAAATTATTAAATTGATTGCATACAAATGAGACTATCTCTCTCTCTTCATTAATTTAAACTAAGCATACAAAATGTTCATCTTAAAATGCATAATTTTATATTTTTTCATAAACCACAAGTAAAATGTATATACTAGTCATCTCAATATACTTTATAATTAATGATAAGGATAGTAGAAAGTAGAAAAATAATATTTTATTCATTTTCCAAACATTTAGAGCAGACTGTATGCGTATGCTCAAATGCTCGCAGGGAGTTCTCAGCTACCCAGATGAACTTTTGAAGGTAGTTGCGTTCCAATCGTCGGAGTAACAATCATTGCATCAGGCCTGAAGGTTCAATGACCTAAATTGTGCAGTTACAGAAAAAATCGTGGTTCTGCGCAATCTTTTTGGAATCTTAGGAGGCTTTTCTTGTTGCTGGGGTGTACAGAACACCCCGCGTGAGTGATCGAGGGTTAAAGATGAGGGTACTACTTCGTTTCCATAAAATGTTTTGTTACTAACGTAGGATGGTTCTGCCAGCTGTTTGAGAACTCGATGGCCGTGGGAAAAAAGCGCCACCCAATACGATGGTGAGGTCTCAGCTGTCTATGAAGCTACAATGCAATTGCTAACTACTCCAGCAAAAGTTGTCTTCTTCATCGACTCCCAAGCTGCAATTTCAGCCTTAAGGTATCCGACTACTTGCGACAACTTTTTTTTTTGAAAGAGTAAGAAGATATGTGCTTTTGTGACGCTTTGATGTATTTAGTAGATTTTATGAAAAAATCCATAAAATTGAAAACAGAAAAAAAATATTATTATTAAAAGGGGAAAAAACTGGTGAAAATGTACAAAAAAATGACATAAACGGGGCCCGTTCTGTACAAAAATGTTATGAATAAATTCTCAATTTTTCAATTTTGGTGTGTTACTTTGTTATTCATGTTAGAAATGAGCTTCAAATTAAAAGATATTTTAATTTTTGCAAAAACTAGAGCATTTTTTTTTTAGTGATTATATGAAATTTCTTAAAAAAAAAACAGTGTTTATATTCACATAAAGGAATGTAAATTTTGAAATAAAACAGTGATTGATAAATCTGAATATCAAAACACTTCTACTGTTATGCCGAACATACACAAAAAAAATTAAGCAAATTATTTTAAAAACTTTATGAGCAATCGCTGTTCTCGTTTGAGCTTTTCGAAAAAAACACATTTCGAGTAAAACACATTTTAAAGTTTGACACCTTGTGTAAAGTTATGACATTTGCTTTTACTAAAACTCTTATAGTTTTTGGTCTAGTGAATGGAAATTAAAAAACTTGGTACTTTTATTAAGTTAATAAGATGACCTATAAAATAAAATCATAAAAAAATTTGTCAACTTTTAAAAAAAAATCATGATTTTAGGAAAGTCGGATACCTTAAGCAGTTTTTCAACAATAGTGATTTCCTTAACACAATTCAGTGTCGAACTAAAATTGCAACGCTAATTTCATAAGGCAGAACTTTGACTTAAAGTGGGTCCTAGTCATGTGGCAATCTCCAGCATTAAGAGAATCGACCGAAAAGTCAAGAGGGAGCCGAATGGTCTCAACCGGAAGCCCTCTTGACCCTCACAAGAGCAAAGATCATTATATCCCCCATTCATAGACAAATGTGCTAGCATGACCTCCAAGGGCCTTGAAAGCCATAGGAAACTTTGGCCTTTGTAGGTCCTATCCCGAGGCACCTGGAGAGACCGAACCTGTTACCTACTTTCACCAAACCGCCGGACAACTTTTTGGGAGTATACCTTCATTGGCTTGGCCTGGCTGCGTATAGGCCTGCCTGCTCTGCGACCATTCCAAAATGCATGACTACCACCTTCTCCAATGCGCTGGATTCGATAAATACCCGACTGAAGACGTCTTCAGTCCGTAATGGGAGGCTCAGCGTCAAATGGTCAAGATGCCAAGCACGGACGTTGAATAAATAAACAAAAAATAAATAAATAACATTATATAATATTGAAAGACCATTTCCTGAAGAACATTTCATGAAGTGTTTTAATGAGCAACATAATATGTTAATGAGGCTGCATGATTGATAAATTCACTAAAAGAGCTGGAATGTGAGTGTGAGTGTATGTGTTTATGGCGCAAGAGCCAAATCTGGCTAAGCTGCGCCAAACATTTGTTAAAAAATCTGTGATCTGGACGTGAAAAGAAGAAAAGGGAAAATTGAATGACGAGAAAGAGGATCGAAAATAGAGAAGGATGCCTAGGGTACCCCGAGGTCGTGACACCCGTTTTTACCAAAGATAGTAAACCCCTTGGGAAAAAGAAAAGATCACTAGGGTACCTCGGGATTGTGACAAGAAAGAAGGTGAGAAGGTGTCCTCCTAAAGAAGGTGTCCTCCCGAGGGGAAAAGAGCTGGAATGATATTTTCATATTTAAACTGATAACACAGATTATACTGATGTATTAGGTAATTTAAAACAATTTAATTTTGTAGGTGCTTAGAATAATACTTATAAGGACGGTTTGATGATTGTGCGGAATATTTACAATACAAAAATGAAAAATATCGGACGTGGTAAAGACCCAGAAACTATGATCATTGTATAAATAATGTAATCGTATGTAAATAGTACATTTTAATTGTTTTGATTCGTACCCACTCTGAAAAATTTTTATTCCTTCTAAAAAATAAATGAAAATATAACTAATCTCTATTTCTCTATCTCTGAGAAAAATGTTTTAATGTTTTTTCTCTTTAAAATATCATCTACGTTTTTTACATTATATTTACATTACATTTTTTACATTACATTTACAATATCATTTACAATTTTTACAATATCATTATCATAATAAAAAAGAGTAACATCTATATATAATTTAAGATATATTCACAAAGTTATATGACGAATGACTTAGTTACAAAGTTGTATGAAAATACTTACAATTTTTGAATATTTGATTCTATCTGAGAAACAAACAAAAATTATATTTTTCGTAAGAGACCGTTTCTAAAATATGTAATTTCATTGTCTTATTAAACAAATAAGCGATTGCAATTAAGAGAGTATGGTATAAATTGGAAGCAACTTGGTGGGGAGGTCTAACCGAATGAAGCTTTCGAAAATCACGTAGTCGCACATTAATAAATGATTAAATTTTAACTACGTCCACAAAAAGCTTTCGTAGTGAAAATAATCGATGATCATGGTGAAAAAATTCGTGCTTGCGTCCTGCAAGTCGAAGGAAAAAAGATTAGCCGTCCAATCCAACTGGCCTTACCATTGGAGGTTGACCAGGGTGGGGAAAATACCTAGCCAATATTTTAATTTAATAAAGAGCTTTAGCTTAATAAAATTAACATAATTGAGTGATAGACTTCTTGTACTATTGTATTCCATTATTTTTGACCTGTAACGTGAAACGTTACGTATCGTTGAAAAAATAAAATATATTATACTCTAAACTAGGTGTTGGATACATACGACCCCATACTACACTTTTCAGTGACACTCTGCGTTTCTCAACAAATTTGCCAATTTTTGAGTGGAGGGAAGTGAATAAAATTGTAATGGACCTTATTTTACAAACATATTGAAAATTATGGACATTCACGGAATTACGAAAAAATCTGAAAGATATCTCAAAAGATAAATTTACAGCTGTTTTGTAGATCATTGAATGTCATTGATGGAGAGATTTAATTGTTTGAAAAGAGAAAAATGAATGTACTTCGCTTTTCGCTTTTGGTTCTACATAGTTAAATAAAAGAAAAAATATATTTATTCACATGTAAAATATTTCGAGTCCACAAAGAAATAGTTATAGAACTAAATACACAAAATTGTGGGGAATTGAAAGTCACACATTACACCCCTGATTTTCTGTTATGAAAGTAGAGCGGTTTAAGCATTAGGTTCGCCTTAAATTTTTTTTTATTTATCTTTTTATTTAAATATAATGAAGGAAATACATATATTTTATGTTGTCTACTTCTTGTTTTAATAATTATGTTTGAAAACACATAATATATATGTACATTTTTAAACTTGTTATATTTTTGAAGAAATCGTTACATTTTATGCCGGTTTTTATGTTGCGAAATATCTTTAAATAATGCAAATTTAAAATATCTAGTAAAACTGTAAATCTATATTGTTGACCACTATTTTTCAGCTCTGCATGCATTTTCGAGGGAATCGAATTGTTTCAAAAATGCCCTACTGTTTTGCACACTGAATCATATTGGTAAATTGGCTTGGCACGACACAGCTAAGAGAGGCTGCAGCCCCCTGTCTCTAAACACTTATTAAGAAAAGCGGTACCTTAATTACTTATTTAAATTTACTAAAATTTAATTTCTTAACATCAAGGTGAAACCAAAAGCAGCAGAAAAATATTTCAATTTGCTAATCATGCCCAACAAATTGAAGCCATCTATAGTTATAAGTATATTCAGTAAAATATTTCTTTAATATAATATTAATTAACTTTTAATTGTTTATATACGTATTCAAATAATATCATTTATCTTAAATCTTTTTTTTAGATGGAAAACGTATGGACTAAGAACATTGCTGAAAAATGGCCAACAGAAGTTCTGGAAACTAATGGTCACAGTGATTATCTGTGTGGACTTTAACGCAGCTCATTTAATAGTGAAGCAAATGTGTTTCAAGTCAATCAACCACCGTTCCAGTAATTAGTGCTTAACCTACTAAATAATCTGAAAATAAGTTCCGGAAATAATTACCATTTCATTCCTACCTAGTGCTTTAACTCCAAACGGATTTCGATTCATCTGGCTTTTGAAATTTAAACAAACTTGTAGAATACAATAATTATTGAAGGGTTATTTTGTATTTTTCTTTCTACTTATATTGGTTACATTATGATGCGAATATTTTCGATAAAAGATACTAATTTGTAATAGTTAACTTTTTTTCATGAAAATAAAATATTAGAAGTTTCTTGACTCCTAGGGGACCTACAATAACTGAAGATGCAGATACGTGCGCAGGAATGCGTTGAAAACATTTTTAGAATTTAAATGAAATTTAGTCATGTTATTTGAGATTTTGGTAGTGATGTAGTCTTTATATATGCTTATAATCTGGCGTATAACTCGCACTTTTAACACAGGAAATAAGATTGAAATTTAAGGGTGTGCGTTATACGCCGGGTATAAAAAAAACAGTTGTAAAAAAATAAAAAAAAATAAAAAAAAAAAATAGACGAGAATAAAAGTATTAAGACTTATACATATATCGAAATATTGTTTATTGAAAAGAAAAAGCATACATTTGTGACGGGGCTTTACGTAGTTCTTAAACTAATCCTCTTGGGGAATCTTTGGGGCCATTAATTGAGTTTTTTCCCAGTCAACCCTCTCAAAAAGAAACCCTGATATGCACAGATTAGTTAATAGATATATAGTGAAGGTTTAGCAATCGTGAGGAAAAAGGGGAAAAGAAGTTGAGTCACTGAACGCAGTGCCGTTATGGTAAGGATCTGAACTTAGACGCGTAATTATGGAGCGGGCCTTAGCTATTCAAATAAAGTAGGGAAGTTAGGATTCATAGGATTACTTTACTTAAAATTAGGTGGTTAGGATTTCAGGCGATTATCACTCTTGATTTCCTCCCTAGAGTAAGATTGTCTTTGATTATTATATTTGATAATAATAAATTGGTTTTTTATTATGGCTAGCTCGGGTCATCAATTTTTACCTTCTACAAATCTAGGCCCAGTAGATGAAGAGATGACTTCCCCAGTCGGAAGGCTATCACACATTGTGTATTTAAAGGGCTGTATCATATTATCTTTTTAAAAGCCTGGGATAATACCTCGAAAATATGACTTCAGAACATAAAATTAATGCACACGTACATTTCAGGTTTTTTCTTAAAAAAAGGGGTGCTCGTTATACGGTACAGCGAGTGAGTGAGTATTTACATTATACAATTCAGCTGCACGTGGGCCTCGTACGGGGTCTCGTACTTCCGTCAGTACGCGGGCCGGTACAGACGGACCTCTTAATTTTGAACCATGGTCAAGTGACGAAGACAAACCTGAGCTGGCACCGCCTTTCTTAACACTTCCAGACCACACTAACAGGAGTAAGTTTTAACGTGCATCGCTCTTCTACCCGGCGGGTCTTCAGTGGTACTAAGTTTGACATAGAAACACGAATGGTCACGAGTTCGTTACCTTGGTCACTAAGCTATCGTGGCCACATACGGTATGGCGAATGAACATAAATATTAAAAGTGCAATTTGAATGTATAGGTGTGCGTTTTAACCCAGATTTTACGATACTATAAATGTCTAACCAAGCCCTGTGGCTGAGTGGTTAGTGCATCGCGAGGTTCAAAACCCGGGCTGGGCAAGGTTGACTTAGCCTTTTATCTTTACAGTGGGACGATAAATGATTACCAAGCTTTCTTGGGAACTTAACACTGGTGGTATTGAGTCAGATTGACCACCTGAGAGGAACATCTGCTCATGCACTTCAAGGTCTAAATTCGCGTAAACTGAGTTGGGTATATTAGGCCTTGACCCTCATGGGTTGTTGCGCCACTGAGTTAAGTTAAATGTCTAATTGAAAACCAACCTAACGCGGTTGTCGCGTGGTCGTTGTCACGAAATTGTGGCTTGAGCTGTCGAGTCCCGGGTTCAAACCCTAGCGACTGTCAGGGCTCTATATGTCCTCCCGTGGAGTTGTGTAAGATAAGGAATTCTATTGTCGTCACTTGACTACGACTCAGAATATTGAGGTCAGAGACCAATAGCACCCATGGTGCATTAGAGTGAGATTTAAATCAAACTCAAATGAAGTCAAACACCTCGTTTTTATATAATAACAATGTACTATACAATAGCCTGATTTGTATTACGTGTACTGTTTCCTTTTATTTACATTAATTCTTGAACTATTATGTCAATTCTCTGTATGTATAGTAAATATGACTTAAAACAGAAAGAAAGGAAAATAAATTAATCTATTATCTACAGATAGAGAAGAAGTTTCGTAAAAATGAATTTGTTTATAGAATAAACTACATAACTGCAAAAAGAAATCTTTATCTATTTACTCACTTAAACAAGGAAAAAATGTATTTTAAAACTTATTTTCATTCATAAGTGGTAGAATCGCCGGAAATAAGAATCCAGCTGAATGATTGCGAACAGAAGTCAGAGAAACTCATTTGGAAGTCATGTTGATTACCTCATTGCGGAACTTAAATGCAGCTCATTAGTCAGTGAAACAACGAGAATGTCCTTTTAAGTCAATTAACTGCTGGTGTTATTAGCTCTCTAAATAGATTGAAACCAAGTTCCGAGAATATCTAGCCACTCTCGCTACTCACTATCAGTTTAGTTCATTATGTATACTTTAAAACTGGCATTTAAGATAAAACTGTATGATTGTGAGAATTATTGGGGAAACAGGAATTTTTAATAAACTGAAATATAGAACACAGTTCCACAACTTTTCGATTCCTTCTCTTTTATTTTTTTGCTGAAACTTAAATTAGAGTGTATAACCTTAGGAAAAAACTATCAAAATACAATATAATTTTCTGAGTTTTGACTTGCTTGTATTTAGAGTTTGATGATAATCGAATGGATAATTCTTCGTTTGATAACCGTGTGCGATGGAATAAAACCTAAATTTAAAAAAAGCCCCGCAATAAATGGAATACAGCCTAATAAACACTACTGTAAGAATATAAGAGGGAGTACGGACGGTAGGCCACTCATTCAACTGTGAAACCACCTTTGAGAATCAGAAGTGTTCTATTTTAATGTCCACCATTAAACGTTAGTGTTTTTAGTAAAAGACAGTGTTGTCATCTATATCTCCTAGACGTTACGTGTACGCACGCACGCACGCAGACACACATATATAATTCACAGAACTGCTAATAAGTTTGCTTTTCAAGCAAAAACCTATGTTTGAAAAATATTTTACAACATAAAACGCCTACGCAGAGAAACGTATCTTTATGAAACAAAAAGCAAAAGAGAAATTAATTGAACTTAAAATGAATTTGATATAAGCTACAAGTCTCCTTTCTCAATTTTGCATACTGGATTGGACACAATTACGATGTGCTTGTGACAATCTTGCAGGAAGATTGTTTTTGGCTCCGAGATGGTTTTCAGATTGGGGTGGTAAGATATAATTGTTCTCTATAAAGAGAGTCTCAAATATATTGCACAAAGGGCCGAAGATCTAGTTGGCCAATAAATTTGACGAATATTCTCCCTTTATAGAAACTCGTCGACAAGGTGAAGGCTATGGTCGAGCAGTATCCATTAATAGGGGTCTAGGACAAATTGTGCCTCTGAAAGGACCACCATATAGCACCAAGACTTGACAATGAAATATTATGCGGCTGCCTAATGAAAAGCCTCTGCTCAAAGCCATTAGAAATCAACCACCATATTGCTTCTTTTTCCGGAGAAAGAAGGAACTGTATTGTCCTCTAGACGCTCTCCAGTTCAGGTACACTAATAATCAGTATTCAAGCTGAATCTGGTCTCATCTGTAAGACACTATGGGCTTCATGAAAGCCTGGTCTATGGTGCCTGTTGTCAGTACCATGGGAGACGAGTATGATACGAGCAAAGACAATGTTATACAATGTTTTATTGCACTATTTCAATGTGTGCACTAATATTTCTGCGCAAAACATTGAGTCTAAACCAGATTTGTGGACATGTTTTATGAAGCATTGCAGAATCAACAATCTCAATGGCCGCTATCATTCAGCTTTTCAGTTCATCAGTTTCACTCATTGGGTATTGGTAAACAATGTTTCTTTACGTATTCCTGCAAGAATCCCAAAGGTGTTATGTCTAGATGTCCAAGCATCTACATCAGTACTTCTCAAATTTTCACTACTGGCGACCCAAATTGCAATCATATATTTCATCCTGCCCCCCCCCAAATAATAATGTATTGAGTACAATAATATAATACACTTTGGCGTTAAAGCTACAATACGATCATAATTATAAGCCGTACAAATTAACAAGATAACTATTAAATTTTGTATATGTTACTCTTTTGAGTAATATATATATTTTTTTTTTTTACTTTTTAGTTCGATTTATTATAAAAGCGTGTTTTTTTAGTTTGTTTTTAAACTATAATTTATTTTATAATTATTTTTACTATACACGATAAAAAATCAGAATTCCTGTGAATTTAATTAAGAGAAAATATACTTACCTACTTTCAAGGACTTTTCAATTTTTCTTTGATAATTTGAGAAAAAATCCAATAAAAAACTAAAGAAAATGTTCCAAATGAGAGTGACCTTAATAAAGAACTTGAATCACTGACGCTTTTCGCTAACAATACAGGAACGTTATTTTCCAGCAAAACTGTCATATTGTGTTCACGTTATTGTAGTTTTGCTGCCGTTTGATGATCCACAAATAGCATTTTGAACTTTTTCTTCCTTGTGTCTTCATAGTTTTCTTCATAGAATTCTTTAGGCAGCAATTGAAAGTTTCATTCAACTTCTTTCATGTCTGTCGCTTTTCTTATATTTACTTTCACTATCTTGATTAATATGCATTATTTCAGCAGGTTCTTCAATTGCTTGATCAGTTTCAACTTCTTTCAATACAGATCACAGATGCCCATTTTTTAATATTCTGCTTATTTACCTTTATAAACCATAATAAGTCGTACAACACAGCAATCAAAACCACTACGTTGTTTATAGGGGAAAGTGTGACATGTTCATTGAAAATATTTTTGAACAAAAGTTGTCGCGCAGGGAACTCGAGCAAAACAAGTACCTTTATTGTAAAAAAAAAGTTTACCACTCACAAAAAAGAGGCATATTTGTGAAAAATTCGTTTTAGTTCCCATTAAGACTGTCTAATAGAAGAACAATGTCAAGGCCCCCCAGTTTGAGAAACGCTGATCTACATTGTTGGACTTCCTTTTCCTATCTTACGCCCGGGGAACTTTTTCTCACTTCCAAACTCCAGTGCCCCATTTACGCTGCACATGTATTTATTGCAGAAGAAAATTCGATAAGCCATGCTACAACTTGCGCTCATTTTTGTGGTGAAGCCATTTGAAACGAGAATAATGAAAATCGGTGACCTTGTGCCATTTTTTTGCATTTCTACATAAACTTTAATCTTTTCTTTATGGGCTCTCAGGACTCTTAACAAATATCCGTTCACTCGAAAAAAACATCCTTCTTCAAACCAATGTAACTTAGCAATAAAATAAAACAATAATTTGAAAATTTTACCACATAATAATCATTTATATTTACATTTTTTCTCAAATTTTCAGAGAATTTGAAAACAATTAAAAAGTTATACAGAGATAAAAATTGGACAATTTTTCAGAAATATGAAAATCATTATTTTTCATCACGCAGGATTCTGAAGTACAAAATGGTTTAAAATTTACGAAGTTAATTTTACTTGGTATAAAAATGTTCGCTTTTGAAGTTATACTAACTTTTAAGAAATTTAGAGACAAAAAAAATTAAATACAATTACAATGTAAATTTTAAAGTTTTGAGAAAAAAACTAATTAAAATTCAAATAAAAAATCCTATTATTATTTTTTTTGAAAATTGATGAATAAGTTATGAAGAGCTATATTTTGAACACATGTATAAAATTTCAAATTGATATCATAAATAGTTTCTGAGAAATCCTGCGTTCAAGCTAGGGTCAAAAAAGATAGGGTTTTCGTTTAAATTTCACTATTTATTTTTCAATAACTTCAGAATTTTTCACAGTATCAACACAATGTTGGTACCAAAATTCTTAAAAATATTAAAGCTTTAGCATATATTTTTTTCAAAAATTGAAAAATTTGCAATTTAAGAGTCCTGAGAGTTCTTATGGTAGCGTTTCCCAAACTGTGGGGCACGCCTCCCTAGGGGGCATGATAAACCTACTTGGAGGGGGGAACGAGCATATCGAAAATATAGGATTTACACTGATTATTAAAATTTACTGAAATGAAGCTTAACAAAATATATTCTGACACAATAAAAAAATATGCATTTAAACTGAATAACTATAAATGTATAAGTACAGCACAAAGTATTTTATGATTAATTTATCAGTACTAAATAAAAAAACAAGTTAATAACTACTAGTGACTTCCATTGGCTTGTCGTATACAAAATTATATACAAAATTTAATAGTTATCTTAATAATTTGTACGGTTTATAATTATAGTCATATTGTAAATTTAGTGTCAAAGTACATTATTATTGCATTCAATACATTTTTATTGTTAGAGGTGGAGGATGCGATGAAAATTATAACTAAAAATTGGGTAGCAAATATTGAAAGTTAGTGAAGCATTGATTCATGAAACATAAAAATCCATAAGAGAAAATCTTTGTTTATTTTTAATTAATTTTTGAAAGTGTAGTCATACTTTTACGACATCCTACAGATTGATTGAATTTCGATGTACTTTTGATACATGGCAGGCTTTTAATATAAAAATCCTTAAATAAATACAATATATATGAAATATCTTTTTATTATATTAGCCATAAATTATATAGATAGTTACAAGAAAAATCATGGAATATTGCAATATTTCGAAAAGTAATAGGCCTGTTAAAGGTTATGAATTTATACATAATATATAAGACATTTATCATGATATATTATAAAATAAGTCTAGCAAAGACATTTACGTATCATCAAATAAATATATTACTTTTAATAACGATAGAGAATTTGTTACAAAGTATTATCTTTGTAAGCATCAAGGAAAAATTCTATTGTTTACATAAATCAACTATTTATATTATTTGATGGGATATATAGTGATCCAAAAATAAATATGTAATTGTTCGGGAGTAATTGAATAAAATGATATATTAAATTATAGAATTTGATTAAATAGTCAAATCTCTAAATAGTCCGTTAAAAATAAGACTTTAAAATAATGTTTATGTCATTTAGTGAACGGAAATATACCATATTCAAGTTTTAAAAAAAATATTGACACTTTATTTTTGAAAAAGAACTTATAATTTATAGACATAATGACTTGGAGTTTTATTTTAAACTCCTTAATTGTTAACTATGTTTATTTCACAAAATTATAGTATTTTTCCTAAGTATCTTTACAGTTTCAGAAACAAGATAATGTTTATTAATATTGAGGGGTTTTTTCACTTTCCTAAGACGTTAATGATTAAACATGAAATTGCCAAATAAGTCTGTACAACTGCTTGCGTAAATTCAATTACCATGGAAGAATGTATAATTGTAAGAATAAAGAATTTTTAGAATTTTCCATCTTAATAATCCTTTTTTAATCAACAGTCTTCTAGCTAGAAGTTCCATCCAGATATATGGATTGATTATAATTAACATTTTACAGAAACAACATCCTGTAGATAAAATGAGTGAGATTGTTGGCCCCACATATAGGAAATGGACTATTGATGAATTGCTCTCTAATCATTTCGAAAAAAGAACAGAATTCGTAATATGTACTTTTAAAAAACAAAATTAATCCTCCAAGCGGTCTGCACGTAAAATCCTGCCATTCTAGAGATGCTTCGAAAATGCACCGTACCGATTTTTTTGCCTTCAAATAAGATTCTCAAAAGCGTATTTTTAAAAATACGGCTCAACCGTTTTCGACACTCTTACTTGAAAACAAAAAAAGCATCTCTAGAATGGTAGGATTTTGCGTGCCGACCACTTAGATGGTTAAAGTTTAACAAAGAAATGCTTCAATAATCTGAATTGTTCAGATTGAGAACCATTGTCAGTGGTAAGCATAAAATTTCATAAAAAAAAATAGATGGAAAGTCTCAGTGTATGACCTCAAGTGTGTAAGGACTTATTTGAAAACCCTGCTCTATCCTGGAAGATTCGTGTCTTCGGGGGACTTGCTTTGAACCCATATTCTTTACAATCTGTGGTTAAACACACTAAACAGCGCTTGTAAAATTTACAGGAACATGACGAAATGTCACTTTGAGAAGTTTTCATTCCGTTGTAATGAAAACAATAGGAACTGCTCCACATTATCCGGGTGGTTATAATTAAAGTTGCACAATTCAGAGGCCTGTAGAACCCGTTCTGCTTATCGGATTTTGATGAACTTCGGAATATATGCTATATGGACCATGGGAAAAAGGTTTTACGTAATAAAAAAGCAAATTTAAAATTTTGACCACTAGGAGGAAGTGTGGTGTCCAAAGAAAGACGAAAACATGTTGTAATCATTAAAAATTATTCAATTACAGAATATGCTCAATATATGCTCCATTCACATGTATAACGTATTGAAAGCACATTTTAGCGTTTTCAATGGTAGCGCGAAGCAACTCACGGGGAATTTTATATAGCCACATGACGTACAATGCTAGCTTTCAAATCCTGATTCATCCTCTACAAACACAGTCTTATGGAAATCTCCACAACCAGAAATCACAAGGATTTAAATCGGGTGAGCGATAAGACCATGTATCTCGAAAATATATGGATAACCACGATTATTGCCAAAGTTAGAATAAATGAATAAATGTGGCGCCGAATGTGAGGAATTGCTCTACCTTGCATAAAGATAGTGGTTTGTAAACATTGGCATTCCTGTAAAGCAGGAATGATTAACGATGACAAACGCGCTGAGTGATTCTCTGGCTATGACTGGAGTTTATATAAGGCTTTACGGATTTGCATAAGGAATATTTAATAAAGGCTATCTAGTGGTCAAAATTTCTGCTATTTTTTATTGCAGAAATCTTTTTCCCATGTTCAATATAACATATATTCCAAGTTTCATCAAAATCCTATAAGCAGATCAGATTCTACAGGCCTCTGAATAATGTAACTTTAATTATAACTACCCGGTATTTGGTTTATTATCAGCATCAGCTCCTACAAACCAATTTCTTTATAATTCGGCACAAGACTTATCATTAATTTTTTTCTATAGTTAATGCAGTTTGATGACGAGTTGATTAAAACACTGTCAATAAGCTGCTGTGAGATAGAGGTAGGCAAATAATACTCTGCAGGCAACACGTGGACCGCAAGACAGTAAAAAAAGAGGAAGTGTTTATTTGCTTTAACATATATTTGAGATCTAAGTTTTTCTTACATGAAGATCAACAAGAATAAATATAAAGTAATGTTGGCTGGTATTAACTTGTAGAATGTGATGAGAATTTCAAGAAATTTCTCTCCCTGTTTCAAAACAGTAGTAGAAAAGTGTGATAAGGTATATTTGTCCAATTAAACTGATCCTAAAATAACATGCGCGTGCAGCTATAGACATGAAATCGGCACAGTAAATGAGTTGAATAAAGCTATCATTATTTTATTTAACTTATATTTATCCATTTTTACATGGAGCAATGTATCTTTTCTGAGATGGAAAGTTAACTAATTAGTGCAATCCCTTTCAAAAGATGCTTTAGTGTAAAACAGTGATTCCCAAAGTGGTCTATATAGACCCTCAGGGGTCTATGATGACCTGCAACGGGTCCACGTCAGCGAAAAAATAAGTTGGGGGTCCATGAGGTGTAAGTGGGGGTTGTACGATAATAGCTCTCATTAAACCAGATCGTGACTAATTTTAAAAGGAAATTTAATCAAATGGAAATTAGACTTACCTATTTAATAGAAGTATTTACTAAACTGAATGAGGTTAATTTGCAGTTAAAAGGCAGCAACATAAATTTTATTAAAACACGGCCCACATTCCAGCCTTTCTTGTCAGAATCAAGCAAAAGCAATATATTAATGGACGTCGCAAATTTTTCCAGTTTCTCAATTGTCACAGATAATCTACCAGGAAAAAAGACGTTTAAACCTACATCGAACATTTAAATGCCCTTATTTAGATTTTGAGGCTAGTTTTGAAAATGTTTTGATGTCAGATTACAAGAACTAGAATGTTAGCACTAGAACTTGGCACAAACAAAGATCTTAAATTAAGTTTTAGATATGGATGTCAATAATTTTGGCTTTAAAAATATATACCTGTTATTTATTCCATATTATGGAATATTTTGAGAAAGTTTTTAATTGTTTTTCCGGTTGAGAAGGAGTTACAGTGCGTATGCCAATCTCGAAAATAAAAAACAAAAGAAAAGACTGGACAATATTAACCGATGAGATATTTAGGGTTAAACCTGACAAGATTGACGTCAAATAATGAAAATTTTTTGTTGCATCCCCAGATTTATCCCTCCCATTAAGAGCACTTGTTTGATGCTAAATTATTTTATGCAATTATTAAATTTTTATTTATTTAATTAAAATGTCTTTTCTTATGTTTTAAGCACTATACCTCACTGCAGGTAAAAATTTCAATTTTTAAAGGAAGTATCTCTATACCTGCTGTCAAACACATTTTTAAATTGATGAATTTCCAAAAGTTTAATATTAGGTTAGTAAGGGTCTACCCCCTAAGTCGAAAAACATGTCAAGGGGTCTATGAGGCAAAAAAATTTGAGAACCTCTGGTGTAAAATATCACCTATCTCGTTAGACAAAAATAATCTATCCACTATACTGTAGACTCCACAGCTATAAAGCTAAATGAATGAACAAAAAAAGCCCTATCTAATATCCCTGATGTAAGCCATTTCCTTAAATAAATTTATCGTTTTTTTATCTATGTAAAGCATCATCTAGTGGTAATTTTTACTCAGTATATCTTTTTGAAATTCTTTGGGAGCATTCTTGTAGAGAGTGTACAAAGTGTTACATAAAAGAAAGAATGGTCCAATAAATTATTGTACTTATAGAGAGAATCAGTTCATTGTGTCATTAAAGAATTTCCCTTCAACGTTTACGCACTTCTACATTAGGGGCTGCCATTGCTGGCAAAAGTTTTTGAAAGACGGTTTTGGAAGGCCCTTTAGGAAGGAGATTATCTGTTTTTGTCTGAACCTCTTCAGCTGTATTAAAATGGGTTAGCTTTAAGCAAAACTTAACTATAGGAGTTTAAAAAGAAAGTTGCACGGAATCAAATCAGATTAATAAGGAGGATGCCTCCTCACACCAATAGTTTTGTTGGGCAGAAACTGCGTAAAAGATGGGGGAACATTACCCTAATGCAAAAGCCATCCATCACTTCACAACTGTGGTTTTTTTTCCTAATTTGTTCACGAAGCCTTTTTAGTATTTCATTGTAGTTGTGTTGATTAACAGTCTACCCACTAGAGACCCATTGGATCCTTGCATTTCTATTACTGTCGAATAAGACAATTAACATTGCCTTGAATTTTGATTCTTACATGCGTGCATTTTTGGGTCTTGGGATCCTGGAGACTTCCACTCCATCGATTGGAGTTTACTTTCTGGTCCATAGGTAAAATTTCATGTCTCATTCCATGTTACAGCAAAGTCCAATAAATTTACCTCATTTGAATTGCGTTCTAACATGTCCACACACACACGTCTTTACGGCACTGTTTTCAGATATTGAATAGAGCTTTCGGAACAACTTTCACACAGGTCTTTCTCGTGTGTAATTCGTCAGTTAAAATGCATCGAACAGCTTCCCTATCCAAGTGAACTAACTTCGTCCCCGCACGAGGCCTTAATAGTTGGTCACTCCAGATCACATCACGAACTTTGGCAATGTTTTGGTCTGTAATCACTCAACTTGGGCGACAAGTATGTTCAACATCTTCCACACTGTCCCTTCCCCTTGAAAACCACTTATGCCAGCGTTTCTCAAACTGTGGGGCGTGCCCCCTTGGGGTGTGCGATAATTCTACGAGGAAGGCACGAGCATATTAAAAAGATTGTTTTAAAAAATTATTAATTTACTGAAAATTATAAATTAAAAAAACATCTGAAATAATAAAAAATATAACAAACATTTACACTGATATAATACACTTATAAATGTATCAGCCTATACAATGTATTTTGTAACTAATTTAACAATATTAAATTAAGAACAAGTTTGATAATTACCAGCGGCCTTACGGGTTTGTATTAACACATTTATCTTGTTAATTTGTTCGGTTTATAATTAATTCCTCAACTCCCGAGTAAATGTTACGTGATTCGCTCCCCAATGCCACCGTTTTCCATTGTAGATGCACATATGTGATGTTTTTTTTGGGGGGGGGGGGGGGGGGGGGAAAAGGGATAAAAAAGAAAAAACGCTGAAAAAAGTAAATTCTTCGTAAACACTGTCAAAGTCCTTTTATTGCATTCCAAAGCCTTCGGAATAATTTTATGAACAGTAGTGCACAGAAAAGATCGTACCTCGGAAAGATGTATGTATACGTCCCGAAAATTAATACTTTGGTTGAGTGAGACGTTTACATAAGCCATTTGCACTTAAGAGGCTAAAGTCGTATTATAGCTTTAGTGTCAAGCTAGAGTGTTATTGAATTCAATACATTGTTATTGTATGGAGGGGGGGGGAGCAATGAAACTTAATGATTGATAATTGGGTCGCGAATAATGAAAGTTTAAGAAGCACTGACTTATGCCATTCGAACACACATGCATGACACAAAGTTTTATATCCATAAGCCTCAGTTAACATTTTAATTATTCCCGTAACTGACTTCTGAAATTTCACAAGAAACTTGATGTTGATTGCCTGTTCAATTTTTACATAAGACACTTTTACGGAGAAATGCAGTTGTACATATTCATTTAATGACGTAGTTCTTCCAACGTGGAATGGTCGGGCCATATGGATAGAAGATGTGTGGTGGATGACGTCACCAAAACAGTTGTGTCAACTCCATCCTTTTTTCTAGCTATACGCTTAGTCTCGTTTTTTTTTTTGTGTGTGTGTGTGTGTCACACCTCGTATATACAATGTTTGTAGACAATCCGAATTTATGCCAGGTTTAACTTTTGAATACCATTTACACAGATAATGTTTAATTAGAAAATAATAAATGGTTAAAATATATTTATCTTCTAAATACTTCAATATTATTTACCGTCTAATTAATTCATGGTACCAGATTAAATTTTGTTTTCCTTAGAGCATTTTTAAAAATATTTACATGAAATGAACTAAGATTACGTGTTAATTAGCGATAACTTAAAAGAACGTCAAGTAGTTAACAAAATACATACTGTTTGTGCAACATGTAAAAAATATCTTTTTACGAAGATATCGTATCTTCTCTTAATTAATCGACTTTTTTTAACTAAGAAAACAATTTATTATTTTTATGTTAAAGGAATATTTTCTTCTTACATTATAATGCTATTAAAATTCTTTACATTACTGCAAGTGAATAACCATTATGAAAGTGGTTTTTTCTGAGAACTTTTATTTATTTACTTTTTTTTTGTTAACAATATTTGAAGTATTCTTACACAGTTTTCTTAATGAATTTATTTTTCAGTTAATTTTTTCAATCATTTCCTCATTTAATAATTAAATTTTCTTATACAAGCAATTTTAGTACTTTTTACATCTTTAACCCGCCTGCAGTCGCACGCTCGATAGTAATGTTAGTAGTCGTGCGGGGTGACTGAGTTACCCCAATCCTTTTTTCTTTATAATTATTTTTATTGTCTATGGTAAAAGTCGTAATCCCAGCGAACAAATTAACTAAAAGAAAGAGAGTATTCTTAAATAATTTTAAGCATTTTTCAAATTTTATTTTATAATTTGAGAAAAAATTCAATCCAACTGATCTAAAAAATTTCAAATGTGAGTGATTTTAATAAAGGACACACATAACAGACACTTTTCGCTAACATTACAGGAATTATACTTGCAGGTAAGACTTTCATATTTTGTTCAAGTTATTGTAGTTTTATTGTCCTTTAATGTTTGTCAAATAACATGTTGAACTTTTTCTTGCTTGTGGTTTTTTGAACGGGCGCAATGTGTCTTGTGGTTCACATGTGGCTTTTTATCCTTTTTGATGGAGTTTTGAAAGGATTTTGGAGCATTTGAAAATACTCCTTTCGACTCAAACGTTTCATGTGTTCATATTTTTTTTCAAATTTACTTTCGCTGGCATGATTAATTTTCATTATTTCATCTGGTTTTTCCCCTGCTTGATTAATTTCTTTTCCTGAAGTTTCAACTTCTTCCAATAGAGATCGAAGAGGCCCATTTCGCGCAGAGAATGCTGTCGACCTAAATATCTAAAGATTGTTAAAACATAAATGTTTTCTATCCCCCCCCCGGAAAAAAAAGAGAAAGACATGAAGAATTAAGGATTTCGTGAGTGTGGGGTGATTGTGTACTCTGTGCGAACTTTCCCGGGTAAAAATATTAAAACTATGTAATTTTAGTAGTTTTTTATTCCTTAAAAATATAATAGAGTATTATTAGTTTGGTTACAATATAATTTTAAAAATTATCCAATAATTTTCTTTAATAAGTATTCTGCTATTTTGTGAGGGAATTTATTTCAGTCTACGCTCGGAACCATGATTTTGGAAAAGTTCATAAATGGATAATATTTATGATAGTTAATGTCACTTAGATTAGAAAACGTATATAAAAGTGTTTCAAGAATATTATTACAATCAAAAATTATTGAAGTACAATATTTTGACAAAAAATGAACATAGAATAACCCATTTTCAAAACATTCTCCTTTTACGAAAGATGCTTCTATTACAATAATATTTTGCCTGCATATAGCTGAGAATACTGTGCAAAGGGTGAACTAAGATTTTTGAAATATACTATTTAGAAATGGATTTATCCATATTTTACAACAACAGAGGAGAGAAATTTTAAGAAAAAAAAACGTTGATAATTATTTCAATGGGTGGTAACTTTAAAAATAATGTAAATTTTTCAAAAATCCTAGTTCAGTTTCTATAGAGAAGTCCTTAATTTATATAAGTATATATATAAAATATTATTATTATAGAAGCATTTTTTATAAAAGGGGAACATTTTAAATAAAGGTTATTCTAAGTTAATTTTTTGCCAAAATATTGCATTTAAATAATTTTTTTCGTCATAATGTCCTTAAAACTATTTTATACATGTATGCTAATCTGTGAGACTAAATATCATGAAATTTATTCATTTATGCGCTTTTTTGAAATCATGGTTCCGAACGTAGTCGGATACCTTAAAAGCTTTTCTATTTCGTGCTCGTAAATAACAATCAAATTAATCAATTGCTTAGCTTCCAAAAGCCAACAAACTTTGCCAAGAAAGAAAAGAACCATTAGAACCATGTAGAACCATTTTGCAACATAAGAAAAGATCTTAAAACATTATATAAAAAAGAAATAGTATAACTTCGAATACTGCTTATATTATTTTATAGATTCTTTTGTACTATAGGGAAATAAAAGGCGAAATATTTTGTTATTTTAGATATGTTAAGAAAATTTTTTAAATCACATTTCAATGTTTTCATTGGCTTAAGTATTTAGATTATCACATGCGAATCAAAAGGAAAAAAAAATATTTTTAGTTCCTTTGTATCACTAGCTGAAACGATTTATTGCTATCACAAAATATTTAATACACCAATTATTGTGTAAATTTTCGTTATGTGATATTTCTTCTTTATCTTTTTAAAAGTATGTTCATGAAAATATATGATTATTTTTAAAATTTGAATTATTTCAAATATTTTTTTGCTTTTAAAATTTAAACTTGAAATTTTATTGAATTTACAGCTCTCTTTACAAATAAAACATAAAAGAAAAGTGTTAAACTGAAATTTAAATAGAAAAGTGTTGATAAATTCGATAACATACGATATTAAAAGGAATTTTTTTATTGTAGATACTGAAAATACACTGCTGACCACCGTAAATGCAACACCAAGAAAGACAAAAGATAGCACAACAAAATTTATTTTGTAGATAACATGTTTTTTTTTATCAAGTATTAAATGATTAAATTTATAGACTTCTGTGAAGTGTGGTTACTGCAAGAATCAGTAGCCTGAGTAGCCACCAATGGTGGAGATCACCGCTACCACACGCCTCTGCATTGATTCAAACAGACTTTGGATGTGTTCTTGGGATACAGCAGACTAAGCAGCTTCCACACACGTTGCCAAAGTTGATCTGGAGTGGCACCTGGGGTGTAATCTGGGTCAATCGTTGAGCAACCATGGACCACATGTTTTCTATCGGCGAAAGATCCGGAGAGCGAGCCGGCCAGGGAAGCAATTCAATCTGTTGACTGACGACGAACCTTTGGACAATGCGTGACACGTGTGGTCGCGCATTATCCTGTTGAAATATGGCTGTGGCCAAGCCCTGAAGGTAAGGAAGGACAACTGGCTCCAACACCTCAGAGATGTAGCACTGCCTGTTTAAAGTACCGGCAATGCGTACTAGAGGAGTGCGAGAATGATATCCAATACCACCCCATACCACAATACCCGGTACAGGACCAGTGCGGCGGTGCATAACGCAGCTTTTCAGCATCCTCTCTCCACGTTGTCTCCAGATTCGAATCCGATCATCGTGGTGTTGCAGACAGATGCGTGACTCGTCAGTAAAGATAACTTTATTCCATTCTGCCATCCACATCCTTCTTTCATCGCACCATTGGCGACGGAGACGTCTGTGGTTCTGCGTCAAGAGTAAACCAAGCAATGGACGTCTTGCGGACAGACCACTCTGCTGTAAACGGCGTCA